>BOPN01001849.1:88939-91439 GCA_017312705.2 Penaeus japonicus
TGATGATACTAATGGTATTAATGATCATAGCAATGATAGTGATTATGATGATAATAATGATGATGGCAAATAATGATGATACTAAAAATGTTACTGATAATGATAACGGGGAAATGAGCAATGGTAATGATGATTATGATATATTGATACTGGTAACGTTCACATCAATAAAGATAACAATGAGGTAATTATAACAAGAACAATGATAAAAATGATAATGTTGATAGTGATGATAAGGATAGCAATGAAGATAACAATAATACTACTATAATAATGATGATGATGATGATGTTGATGATAGTGATAATAGCAATAATGGTATAGTTGGTAATGATTCTGGATAATTATGATAATAATGATAATGATAATAATGACAATGATAATGATAGTGATAATGATAGGATTATAATATGATGGAAATAACGATGATAATGATGACAATAGCAATGATAAGGGTAATGATCATGAAAATTATCATCGTAAAAACAATGAAAATGATGATAATGATACTACTTCTACAACTACTGACATGATAATGATAATAATGATAATGATGATAATAATGATGATGATGATAATAATATTTATTATTATTATAATTATAATGCTTATGATAATGATAATAACAACGATAACAATGATGATAATAATAGTCATGATAATGATGATAATGATAATGATAATGATGATGATGATAATATTTATTATTATTATAATGATAATGCTTATGATAATGATAATAACAACGATAATGATAATAATAGTCATGATAATGATGATAAGGATAATGATAATGATGATCATATTAATCAAAATAGTAGCAGTAGTATTAACAATGATGACAATGAGAATAACAGTATTAGTAATGATAAAGTTATAATGATTATGATGATGATGATGATGGTGATGATGGTGGTGATGATGATGATGGTGATGATAATGATAATGATGAGGATGATAATCATGATTATGATGGTGATGATGATAATGATAATAATAGTAATGTTAACAATCACAACAGCTACTGCTTAAAAATTATGATAATAACAACAGTGACAAAAACAACAGGAAGAACCAGACACACACACACACACATTCACTCTGACATAAAAGTTGTAACCCCCCCCCCCCCCTCCCCCCCAGGATGCTCTGTAGCCCCCTCCATCGCCGGCGCCACCCACACCTTCTCCTCGACTGAAGTTTACGAAATTGGCGACACGATCACTGCCACGTGTCATGCCAGTTACCTGTTGGAGCTGGACGTCACGGAACAGACTGTCACTTGTCAGAACAACGGTTGGAGTTACCGGGGCTGCGTCAGAGGTGATCTATGACAGATACTTGCTTCCATCGTTTGGTTGCCATCTCTTTTGTTTTTCTTTCTTAATTATTAGCTTGATTCATTTTCATCATTCAAACATTGTCTAGTATATAGTGAGTACCTACGTGGAAATGCAAAGAGACAATATCATCTTTAAAGCAAAAAACAAAAAAACATGATTTTGCTTCGTACAAACAACCATTCACTGACCGTTCT
This sequence comes from Penaeus japonicus, assembly GCA_017312705.2. Classification (NCBI taxonomy): domain Eukaryota; kingdom Metazoa; phylum Arthropoda; class Malacostraca; order Decapoda; family Penaeidae; genus Penaeus; species Penaeus japonicus. Next base: position 90,477 of record BOPN01001849.1, read on the forward strand.
CTGCATTCATTCTTCTCCTGTGCATGACAGTGTGCCTGGAGACGCCGGTTATAGTGAACGCCACGACAGACCACCAGCACGACATGTGGGAGGTGGGCGAGGTGGTCACTGCGACCTGCAACGGCGACCTGTACTTCGCCGACGCCCAAGTGCAGACGCGGGCGGTCAAGTGCACGTTCAATGGCTGGGTGGTGACGCCAGGATGTGAGACGGGTGGGTGGCTGTTGTTTTTCATCTCTTGGTTCTGGCTCGCCGTTCTTATTCTTGGTCAAGTGAGAGCTCATGGTGTATTAGGCTGTATATATATAGATAGATAGATAGATAAACAGCGATATAGATGCGTAGGTAACTACATCTACAACAATATCTGAACATGCCTCTTATATATAGATAGATAAATAAATAAACAGCGATATAGATGCATAGGTAACTATAACTACGTCAATATCTGAACATGCCTCTACCTCTATATATAGATAGATAGATAGATAAACAGCGATATAGATGCATAGGTAACTACATCTACAGCAATATCTGAACACGCCTCTACCTCCCTCAATAACCTCAGTGTGCAAGGACCAGCCTGTGGTGGTGAACGCGACGGTGGATTGGTCGACCACACGCATGAGGAAGGTCGGCGAGACTGTGACGGCGACCTGCCTCCCCGGGCACGGCATCACGGGCGCGAGGACAGAGACCGTGCAACAGGTCAAGTGCACGGACCACGACTGGGAACAGAAGCCGGCGTGCGAACTCCGTAGGTTTTTCTCTCTGATCCTTACTGCTGCTGCGGCACTGTGTGATGTTGTGGCGTTTGTCTTATTTTGATGAAAGGATCTTTTCCTTATCTTTATGCTTATCGTTGCCGTGATTGTTTCGTTTTATGTCTATTATCGCTATTTTTTTTGTTCGATTCTTATTCTCTATTAACGACTGAGGGCTCTCCCGGTCGGCCGGGCGAGG
>BOPN01001849.1:118939-121439 GCA_017312705.2 Penaeus japonicus
AGTGCCACCTATGTGTTTACCTGCAGTGCCACCTGTGATGGCATGTTGTGTCATTTACGTTTACCAAAAGTCGCTGCATTTTTTTTTTCCTGTATTATAGAAGGGTTTTATTCGAAGTATATATAATAGGTTGTTGGATGTCTCTGAATAGGGCTATTGTGTTTCGCGGAACGTTTAGTCTGAATACCTTTTGCATTGTCCGCGCTGATCTAAAGGCAGATTATTATAATAACAATCACAATGTCGACAGTAATTATGTAAATTATAGTATTCAAGAAAATAAGAGCATCAACCAGTGTAATGATGAAATTACTAGTAATAATGACAATGATAGTAACAATGGTAATGATAACGAAGATGAAAACGGTCATGGCAACCGAAACGATAATGATACCAGCAATCATAATAATAATGATGATAATTCCATTGACAATGATAATTACAAAGATAGTGATGATCATGCAATCTTGATGGTAATGATGATGAAAATGATAACAGTAATAATGATAATGACGATTAAAGAACAATGATGGTAATGATAATGAAAAGATCAATAATAATGACAATGATAAGCTAACGATGGTAATAATGGTGATGATGATTTGGAGGAAGAAATGAAGAAGAAGAAGAAGAGAAGGAGAAGGAGGAGGAAAAGAGAGAGGAGGAGGAGGAGGAGGAGGAGGAGGAGGAGAAGGAGGAGAAGGAGAAGGAGGCATAGTAATAAAGATAATAATAATAATAATAATGATGAAAGGATAATGAAAACAAAAATAATGCAGTAATAATGCTAGTGATGATTGCAATAATAACCTTTACAATGATGATAGCAGTGATAGCTACCAAAACAACTAGCAAGAATAAGAATAAAAATAACAAAATAATACTGACATAAAGATAACAACAGTAAGAGAACACAATAAAAACAATAAAAAATAAATGTTTTTAATCAACATAGGAGACTTAAATGACATTGCAGGTAATAAAACAACTGACAGGTGATACAAGGAAGGATAAAGCAATCCCTTAAAGAACGTATGGTATGAGGTACGGCTGTAAAACTAGAGGGGCCTTGGTTTTGGAAGTCGTGTATGGAAGGAGGGTCGAGGAGACACACACACGCACACACACACACACACACGCACGCACACACACACACACACACACACACACACACACACACACACACACGGAACTGAAGAAGATTAAAGATGGATTCACAAAAGATGTTGCAATGAATGGTTAAAGAGTGATGTTAGATATCGACAGATAGCATTATGTATGAGTGTATATATATATAGGTAACTATAAACACACACACGGACACATGTGTGATCTACTGTTAATACCTATGATAATAGTAGAAAAGCTTTGGTCAGGAATAATAGCGATAAATAAGGTCTAATAAATAAATAAGCTGAGGTCTCTCTCCCGCACAGGATGGGCTACCTGGCGTGTCCGGTGTGCGAGCGGGAGTCCCTGGTGAACGTGAGCGACCTCCAGCAGCGAGTCGCTACAGCGCTCATCCGGCCTCTCTCTTGCCCCATCTGCAGCGCCTCCGTCAGCGGTCTTCAGGCTTTCCACCACCACTTGGCCGCCCATCTTCCCAACCAGCATAATTCCTACGCCGATGCGACTCCGCTGACGCCCACCCACAATGTGTCGGGATACACGCCCACGCACTCGCCCGACGCCATTCCGAACCTGGAACACCTGGAGATCAGCGACGGCGCAGGATCGCCCCGCAGCCCCTCCGTCGGGATTCGAAAGGCGCCGGAGGAGAGGGAGTCCACTGTAGAGAGGTCGGCGTCCTCGAAGTCCCTGCAGGAGCTGAGTCCCGCCCCGATCCAGGAGCATGTGAACAACAACTGCGACCTCTGCGGGTTGGTCTTTTCCTCCGAGCACTTCCTGAAGATCCACAAGGACATCATCCACACCAAGAGCGACTACTTCGACGTGTCGTGCAAGCTGTGCAAAGAGAAGTTCAAGGACTTCGAGGCGTACCGCCAGCACGTCCGCGAGAGCCACAGCGACCGCAGGTACATCTGCGACCAGTGCCCCAAGACCTTCAAGATGAAGGGCAGCCTGCTGGTGCACACGCGCATGTTCCACGACCCCTGCTCGCCCGGCAAGTGCCAGGTGTGCAGCAAGACCTTCACCACGAAGGCTCGCAAAGAACTGCACGAAAAGCGCTACCACGGGATCGGCCTCGAGCACCTCTTCGCGTCGGGCAAGGCGTCGCCTCCGTCGCCGTCCTCTCGCCACCAAAGGACGGCGAGCTCCTCCAGTCTAGGAGACGCCAAGAACTGGCTCGAGACGCTGGTGACGGAGAACAAGAGCATGGGAGACGCCTCGCTGAGGATGCACGAGCACGCGGGCCAGCCGTCTCCCTCGCTGCCCTTCCCGCAGCAGTCGCCGACGCAGCTGCAGTTCCAGTCGACGTCTGGTGTGAAGATGCAGCAGCACTTCTCCCTGGCGGAACATCCGATGGACCAGTCGTTCG
>BOPN01001849.1:138939-141439 GCA_017312705.2 Penaeus japonicus
CCTAAGCTGTGGCGCGTCCACCTCCACCACAACCTCTTCAGCGCCTTCCCCCAGCTGGTGTCGGACGCCCTCGAGGACATCAACCTCTGGCAGAACCCTATCACGACCTTCACGCGAGAGGCTCTCGAAGGGGCGCCCAACCTCAGGATCATAAATGTAATGAGGAATCTGTAGCATTGGTATTCCATTTCTGTCTTTTTTTTTTTTTTTTTTTTTTTTGTTTCGAGCAGAAATGATTACTTTTCTGAATAATTGTTAGGGTTGTTGTAGTTAAAGGCTTGAGTCTTGCTCTGTTGCTATCGTATCTTTAAAAGATGTTTTCTTCTTGCTCTAATAACTTCCTGTGAACTATCTTTAATGTCGCAATCCATTTTTACGGTCTCGTAATTCTTTTGAGTCCTTCCTCGACAGAATGCTCATGAGAAAAGCTTTCTTGTCCCATGCCTCACATGCATCTCCCTTTCATCTTCCTCTCTCCCTCTCCCTTTCTTTCTTTCACTCCTTCCCCCACTCTCCCTCTTTCTCTCTCTCTTCTCCATTCTTTCTCTCATATTTCGCTTCCCCGAACTCCCACACTTCCTCTCTCTCTCTCTCTCTCTCTTTCTCTCTAATTCTCTCTCCCCCTTCTCTCTCTCCTTCCCTCTCTCTCCCTCCCTCCCTCTCTCTCTCTCCCACCCAAACTCTCCCCCTCCCCCCTCTCTCTCCCCTCCTTCCCTCTCCCTCCCTCTCCCTCCCTACCTCCCTCCCTCCCCCCTTCTCTCTCCCTCCCTCTCTATCTCTCCTTCCCCCTCCCTCTCTCTCCCTTCCTCCCTGCCTCCCCCACTCTCCCCCTCCCTCCCCCCCCCTCTCTCTCTCCCTCCCTCCCTCTCTCTCTCTCTCCCTCTCTCCCTCCCTCCCTCTCTCTCCCCCACTCTCTCCCCCCCCACTTCTCTCTCTCTCCCCTCCCTCCCTCCCCCTCTCCCTCTTCCTCACTCCCCATGTCACTTCCTCACTCCACCACTACCCCGCAGGTGAGTCCTTCCGTGACCGGGTTCCCCGAGGACACGTTCCAGGCCCTTGAGAACCTCGAGGAGCTTCACCTGAGCAACAATCAACTGGGGGATCTCCACCGGCGTCACATCGTCCTCAACTCGGAGAAGTTCAAGTACCTTTACCTTTCCAACAATTCGATTAGCAGCATTGAGCCTGATGCTATAACCGGTGGGTGGAATCGGAAGGATTTGGGTTTTACTTTACGTCTAATTCGGTCTATCGTGTTTTATTTTGGAGTCTCCATGTGTCTTCTTCGTCTCATTACTAAAAAAACATGAATTGGAGAGAGAGAGAGAGAGAGAGAGAGAGAGAGAGAGAGAGAGAGAGAGAGAGAGAGAGAGAGAGAGAGAGAGAGAGAGAGAGAAAGAGAGTCTCCCTCTTACCATAATCTTCAAAGAAAATGGAAAATGCGCCTGTCATTAGGGGTGACTTAGCTATACTGTCTCTTTAGGCTCCACGAGCACCCGACTGAAGCTGTTCCTCGAGAATAACAACTTGACCCGCGTGGAAGAAGCGGTGTTCCGACCCCTCATGGACCGCATGCTGGATGGCTGGGGGGAGATCGACCTCGAGGGTGAGATCTCATGGCGTTTCATGACGTTTTTAATTTCAATAATCATCATGATCGTTATTGCAATAATCATCGGTATCATTGTTTTTTGGTGCATCAGTATTCTTAACATCATTGTAGTATACGCATTATTACTTGAAGTGTCTTATGCAATTGCAGAAAGATAATTAGGAGACTGGTTTATTTGTTATTCGTATCTGTAATTTTCCACTTTATATTGACGGTCAGTCGATCGAATTGACATGAGAGTATGAACAGGTCACTAATACAGTAACGTGAGTATGAAAATCGAAATGAATCAGCCAATAATAAAAGAAACACGAAACCCTGACATTGCAAGATAGATTAGACACCTTATCAGACAGAGACAAAAAAGTCCCAAAATATTTCCCAAATCTGTGAAATCATTGGCACCGTAGCACGTGCGAATGAATAATAATAATAATAATAATAATAATAATAATAATAATAATGATAATAATAAAAAAAAAAAAACAGAGCAAGGTGAACACACATATATGATAAAATACAGCCTCGGTAAGAACGAAAAAAAAGAAAAGAAAAGGAAAAAAATCGTGACGTTTTGAACTTTTTCGGGCGTACTTTCTACTTTCCCGAAAAAAAATATTTTACTTCGTTCTTACTGTGAGTATGTGTTCGTATGTGCATACATGTTCTTACCCCAATAAGTCTTCCAGTGCCTCTTGCCTTCCTCTTCCCTGCAGGTAACCCCCTGGTGTGCGACTGTGACATGTTTTGGCTTCTCAGCAACGCAACCTTCCTCTCGAACGTTAGATCCGGCTCGTGCAACGGCGTCGACCTCCACGACGTTGACGTAACTTCATGGAACTGCTGAATGACGTTATGTGCAGCTTTTCATGACTTTGAAATCTAATA
>BOPN01001849.1:165743-170743 GCA_017312705.2 Penaeus japonicus
CAAATAAAACCCTTGAATACTCAGCTGTGTTTTTATTTTTTTCTTCTCCCCCCTTTTTTTAAATACTTTATTGATCACGTTTTCTTATCTCAAGGGTTAATGGTTTAATCTTAATTCATTTAAAAGGTAAAACATGATTATCTACACCCGAGTGCCACTGTACCGACACCTAATATCAGACACTTATATTTGCCCGATTCAGCATCTATTTATTGCTTAAGCTTTACTATTTTTTTTTTTCCTTTTCTATGTGTAATCAGATTATTTTCCCGATGGCTAAAGGTAATCCTGAACTTTTCCAAGACTAGGAAATAAAGGTTTGATATTTGAATTCACGTCTGTTTCCATGTGCGAGAGTCTGCTACCTCGCCGTTGTCCTCGTTGTTGGGATTGCGGTATCGATTTGCTTTCGAAGTAGAGGAACTTAAACACACACACACACACACACAAACAAAATCACAAGCACAACACAAGCACACACACACACACAAACAAAATCACAAGCACAAATCACAAGCACAAACACAAGCGCACACAAACACACACACACACATACACAAACAAAATCACAAACACACACACAAGCGCACACAAACACACACACACACAAACAAAATCACAAACACAAGCGCACACAAACACAAAATCACAAACACAAACACACAAACAAAATCACAAACACAAACACACACAAACAAAATCACAAACAAAATCACAAACACAAACACACACACACAAACAAAATCACAAACACAAACAGAAGCGCACACAAACACACACATACACAAACAAAATCACAAACACACAAACAAAATCACAAACACACACACACACACACAAACAAAATCACAACCACAAACACACACAGACACACACACACAAAATCACAAACACAAACACACACACACAAACAAAATCACAAACACAAACACAAGCGCACACAAACACACACACACACATACACAAACAAAATCACAAACACACACACACACAAACAAAATCACAAACACAAACACAAACACACACACACACAAACAAAATCACAAGCACAAACACAAACACACACACAAACACAGACACAAAATCACAAACACAAACACACACGCACACACATACAAAATCACAAACACACACAAACACACAAACAAAATCACAAGCACACACACACAAACAAAATCACAAACAAACACACACACAAAATCACAAACACAAACACACACACACACACACACAAACAAAATCACAAACACAAACACAAACACACACACACACACACAAACAAAATCACAAACACACACACACACACACACACACACAAAATCACAAACACAAACACAAACACATACACAAACAAAATCACAAACACAAACACAAGCACAAACACAAGCACACACAAACACACACACACAAACAAAATCACAAACACAAACACAAACACACACACACACACACAAACAAAATCACAAGCACAAACACAAACACACACACAAACAAAATCACAAACACACACACACACCACTACGAATCTGTCCCTTCTCCAGACGAAAGAAGACAAAATGAGAAATGTCCGAAGGATAAGTTGAAGGATAAGTAGAAGGATAAGTTGAAGGAAATAGAAAATGCCAATACCCTTCCAACGGGTAACTCAAAGGTCTTGTCTGTTCACAAAATTTTCCTTTGATCTTCAGGGTAAGTCTTGTTTATCTATAATCTCTTCTAAGTATAGTATGTATACATTGTTTTATACAAAGGTTTATGAAAAAAAAAAATCATTCCGGAAAAAAAAATGAATTGGAAAATAAGATAAAAACTTGTCTAGCACCGACCTAGCAACAAAGCAGCTTGTAAATAACGACAACAAATAAAGGGGAATACAAACACGTGATATGGAATTGACAAATGTTTATTTTGTCAACAACAAAGGCCAACTGGTATTACACACACGGAAATTCCTCCATGCATAAAAAAAAGATAAGACATGCATGAAAAATAGAACAGTTGTTATAATATATCTGAAGGGAAACAAGGGACGTAGACAATTGAAAAATGGTAATATTTTCTATCATGTAAATTAAGTCTATATAATGGTAATATTTTCTATCATGTAAATTAAGTCTATATAATGGTAATATTTTCTATCATGTAAATTAAGTCTATATAATGGTAATATTTCTTAAGGTTACACGACTAAACTGCTCTTGATTTCATAGTCAGTCTTCGTGTTAAATACAGTCTTACTCGCTGATTTCCTATATTTTGTTTGTCAAGCAATTACAGTGTTTTTGTTTCTAGCAAAAGATTGTACAATGCTTGACTGCAGCGCTGATTGTAGATGTCGTGGTAACAGTTGCGTAGATATTGAGGATACTTAAAAAAAGATAATGGTGATAAAAAGTTATAACAGTATTGTTACTTTTGCTGATACTCACATTAGTGATGATAACGATTTACTTTAAAATTACTTATAGATGGAAGAGATATGGAAGAGAGAAATTAGTTGACAGATATCTAACCAGAAAAGAGATGCAAAGTGAGTCAATAATAAGGTACAAGCTGACAAGTCTAATAAAAAGGGACTTTAGCAAACGTAGAAGAAGAAGAAGAAGAAGAAGAAGAAAAATCTATATGCATTCATGTTTTTTTCCCCTTTTCTTTCTTTTTTGGTAAGATAACAGTTCCAAGTCGATATATTTAAGCCGTTCTCTAGATTTAGTTGGAAAAACGGACGGGCATGTTGGTACTTGAACCAAAACAGATTATCTCTTGACTGATTTCTGTTTGCTGTATTGTACTTTTTTTCATACTAAATGTATTTTTCAAATCTTTAATTTACTTTAATTTCTTTTCATCGTTATGATAGGTGAATCGTTAGGACCTTTTCATATGTGCAAAAAGGATTCATGTTCATATTCAGCTTTGATGATAATTTTCGAAAAGGATTTTGCTTTGACGGATCGTTCTTCACAGAACTATTGATATTAAAAAAAATAATAATAATAGTGACGTGTGATAACTGTCTTGTAATTTTATAAGAAAGGGGTAAAAGCAGATTTACTGAACCTTCATTCCAGCATCTATTATTGTTCCTTTAATTCCGGGTATATTGCGAGAACGACACACCTCCGCGTCCACAGCGACAGCGAGCAGACAGGCGGAGGCAGACACGAACGAGTTGGAGCGAGTTGGCGCTTTTGTTAGCTCTCCCTCCATCAACTTTTATGAGTAAACTGTGAACGAGCTTTTTCTATCTTCATTCTTTTATGAATCGTCGCTGATTCACGCCCTTCAAGTGAGGAGAGTTAAATTAACTGTTAGTTCCTCTCGCTCTAGATCGTACTTGCCCCTGGCTCGCTCGCTCGCTCGCTCGTTGCCAGAGGAAGCCAGTTCTCAGATTCCTGCCGTGCGTCACTCGTCTCAGCTCGCTCGTGACAGCTCGTTGTCAGTCAGGATGTGGCCCTAGTCATGGAAAGAGTTTGTCATTTACTCTCTTTTCTTTGTAGGAGAAGGTTTGTCATCCATGTACACACACACACACACACACACACACACACACACACACACACACACACACACACACACACTCTCTCTCTCTCTCTCACACACACACACACACACACACACACACACACAGATATATCATATTTATGAATATACATGATGATCATAAAACAAATATGTATAAAAAAGGTAATCTAGAGTAATCTCTCTGCTGGAGACATATTAATTCTCGAGAAACTGACTGTATAAGATGTGAACAGATGAAAGCTTTTGTTTGAAATATAACACAATTTCTTTCTCTTATCTCTCTCCTCCACTATCTCTCCAAATCTTTCCATCTCTCCATCTCGGTCTAATACCAGCATCCAGCTAATCATCAATATATATATATAACTCTTTCTGTCTTTATCTTTCCCCATTTATATTTTACCTGACACGTCATCTCTCTCTTCTCTTCATCATATTCCCAATCGCAATTTCTCTTCTCTTAAGGCCTCTTTCTCCCCCCCCCCCGCCCCCTTTTCCCTCCATGGTACATTTGCCAGCATCCATCTCTCCCTTTGCTGACCCAAACGAGTATTCGTAGTCCCCTTTCTCACTCCCTCTTGCTTCCCAGGGTGAAAAAAATAAAAAAAACAGGACTAATGGCTCGACTTTCCATATAGAGTTTTCACGGTTTTCAGACTCCATTTTCGGGATTTCCATAAATAATACCAGGCGATCTTTTAGTTTGAATTGTTGATTGCATGTCCTGTGGTTTCCTTTTGCTGGGCCAGGGTGCTTGGGCATAGGAAGCTAAGAGCCTTTGGTGGTGTTTCGTTGCTAGAGTAGATGTGTATATTTTGATACGCACACACACACACAAACCCACACACACGCATCTATGTATATATATATATATATATATATATATATATATATATATATATATATATATATATATATATATATATATATATATATATATATATATATATATATATATATATATGTGTGTGTGTGTGTGTGTGTGTGTGTGTGTGTGTGTGTGTGTGTCTGTGTGTGTATTCTATTACCCTAAATCTCCTAAAAGGCAGAAAAAAATAATAAACTTTTTCTTCTGAGACGATCATCCATAGCACAGCCGTGTGGATAATCCTTATGGCTCATTAACATATCAGTCTATGAAATACTTCAGATTCATCTTAATGAATATAAAAATTGCCATCAGAGTTTCTGTAGTTGAATCAGTTAATAAGACAAACATTAAAGGAAAGGAATGGCTATGAATTCCTATTTTCACTATCATCAGATGCCTAGCATTTTAGTCCTGGGGAAGGGCTAAACAAAAAGCCTGACATTTTTACGTGTTGCTCTAAAAAAAAGGGATTGAAGCTCCCAAAAAAGTTTTTAGTCCAGAGTTAAAAAAAAAAAAAAAAAAAAAAAAATTGGAGCGCACTAGAATACCATTTTTCTTTTTTTTTTTTCTTTTATTTCCCTAATACTTTTCCAAACTCAAGTGC
>BOPN01001849.1:178243-183243 GCA_017312705.2 Penaeus japonicus
CAGTGCTTACATCGTAAAATACGTTCGTAATGATAAACTATATATGTCAGCTAGTTATCCTATAGTGCCCTTGGGTAATTCAGGCACATGCATCTCCACAGAGTTCTGAGTCGTCGTCATCATCACTACCATCATCACTAACATTTCAAAAGAGCATATCAACCACCATTATGACATACAAAGATACTGTCCTTATTTTCAGCAACTTACGCGTCGGCCGTGAGCTGCCAGTACCCCACCCTGGACACGGGCACGTAATGGAACTCGCCCTCGTAGTGGTTGGGGTCCGACCCCCCCAGCACGAGCTCTCCGCCGAACTCGTCGTTCATGTCGCTGTGGAAACAGAACGCGAGAAGTTAAAGAAGCTGACATGTGGAATGAAGCTTTGTGGAGACTTGGAGATGGACGTGTTTCCATTTTTTTGTCCCTGAGCAAAGAACTATCAGTTTCGCATTCAAGTTAAAGCCAAAAGTGAATTCTACACTGTGATGCAAGTCGTCCTCACATTGGGCCAACACTTTGAACACTACGTAAGAATCAAACCCAAATTAAACCCTGAAGACTCCACTAAGAGCAACGAGAAAAAGATCAGAGCTAGAAGGAGAAAAAGTAAAGATAAACCTCGAGGGCCAGACCGTCCCAAGACTCACTGGTTCAAGTAGAACGAGAAGACAGGCTCGTCGACCGCGTTCTGCGCCACCATTGTGTCGAACACCGTGGGGATGCCCATGACGGAGATCTCGGTGAAGGCCATGCCGATGATGCCGTCGAATGCCCCGGCGACGAAGGCCAGGCCGGGCTCCTGCGTGGCCTCGGCGAAGGTCTGGTCCGAGATGGTGACGTCACCGACGGACACGACGTCACTTTGAGGAGGAATGGAGTGTGAGGTGATTTTGACATGCATGTTAAGGCTTTGTTTAAATAGTCTTTTTACACATATGTTAGTTTGTCATTGCTAATTATGCTTCCTCTTTAACCCTCAGTGATGCCTCCTGATACTAACCTCTCTCTGCCAGTCCCTCTGTCCTCCTAACAACAATAGTGCCACAAGAGACAAGGAAAACACAATTCGCTATTTCCCTTTCCTTCAGCCAAGTGTCACCGCTTCCAGATCCACTTACCTGGAGAGGAAGCCAGCGAGAGCGCCCGACCCGTACTGGATCTCGAAGTGAGTCCCGTTGGGCTTATGCGTGGAAGACAGGACTGAGTCGTAGCGGTTGTGCAGCTCTGCAGGTGAATGCATTTGCGGGTTATATTGCAATTAATCTTGCCTTGCTTGTGGAGATGTATCTGCACGGAAGCTACGAATAATCCTCCTGATGTAAGTGTTTGCAACCCCCGGGTGGAGATTGCATAGACGTTCAAGCCAAGGGCTGGAGGTGAGAGCTGTGTGTTCTCTACTACATTGTTTAACGGAGAGACGGGAGAGAGAGAGGGAGGGGAGGGAGAGAGAGGGAGAGAGAGGGAGAGGGAGAGGGAGAGGGATAGGGATGGGGATAGGGATAGGGATAGGGATAGGGATAGGGATAGGGATAGGGATAGGGATAGGGATAGGGATAGGGATAGGGATAGGGATAGGGATAGGGATAGGGATAGGGATAGGGATAGGGAGAGGGAGAGGGAGAGGGATAGGGATAGGGATAGGGAGATAGAGAAAGAGAGAGAAAGAGAGAGAGAGAGAAAGAGAGAGAAAGAGAGAGAAAGAGAAAGAGAGAGAGAGAGAGAGAGAGAGAGAGAGAGAGAGAGAGAGAGAGAGAGAGAAAGAGAGAGAGAGAGAAGAAAAAGAAGAAGAAGAAGAAAATATAAGAACCAAGAAAGCGGAAACCCAGAAAGAAAAATAAGCAAACAGACCACCATAGGAGGTATTTCAGAACAACCTCAACCCGCGCCTCATCATTCGTTTACTCACGGCAGGCTAGGTTGATGATGGAGCACTGCTCAGATGGCACCCACATGTTGGAGGAGCCTGTGTCGAAGATCACCTTGAAGTACTGGCCGGGAGTGCCGATGTAGATGGGGCCGAAGTACTGAGCCTGTGAATACGAGGAAGATCTGTTATGACTATCACTTTTATTCAGATTTATCTTATTATGATAGGGAGTGAAAATGTAGTCTGGTTGATTTATTATTTTTTTTCTATTTAGTCTCTATAGAGTGCGAATCACGAAGTCATCGGATGAAGACAAGGCGTTGCTGTAACAAGGTTTTTCTCTGTTTCTCACTAATTAGTCGAGGGCGTGTAAACAGAGAGCATATAAGCAGATATTCAGTGCCAAAATATTACTATGCAATTACCAAAAAAATTGTTGTCCTAAGTATTAACCATACTGGAGCTCTAGTTCTTTTTAAAGTACTCAAATTTCTTATGCCATCTGTTTTGCGTTCCTGATTTACACACTATATTTCACACACCAATCTTATGCAACATCAAGATAGAAGCGAAAGGTGATAATATAAAAAGGTTAGAAATGACACCTACATCGTTAAAATTATCGAGGGTGAGGTTGTAGTCCTTAGCGTAGCGGCTGTTCAAGAAGGCGTGAGAATGACGGAGCTCCGAGAGGGTCCTTTCTCGTGGCACTCTCTTTAGGGGGACTCTGTAGGTGACGACACTTCCTTAGAGTCCGAATTAAGAAGATTTCGTAACACCGAGCTTATGCATCTTCGTTCACGTACATCAAGACAACCAACTTCCTCCTCCGTCTTTATGAATATATTTTTTTTTCTCTCCATCCGAGCCTGATCCACTCATTTACTGTCCACTGTATTTTAGTCATTTGATTCCGACCAGAAACCCTGACTGGATTCGGTTTTATCTATAATTCTTTATAGATAAGAGGTCTTTATGGCAGACAGACAAGTATTCACTACAAGACAGACAAGTATTCACTACAAGACAGACAAGTATTCACTACAAGACAGACAAGTATTCGCTACAAGACAGACAAGTATTCACTACAAGACAGACAAGTATTCACTACAAGACAGACAAGTATTCACTACAAGACAGACAAGTATTCACTACAAGACAGACAAGTATTCGCTACAAGACAGACAAGTATTCACTACAAGACAGACAAGTATTCACTACAAGACAGACAAGTATTCACTACAAGACAGACAAGTATTCACTACAAGACAGACAAGTATTCACTACAAGACAGACAAGTATTCATCGATTGATGCACTATGCAGATATGGCCTGCAAATTGCATGTACAAGCCCAGTGATAAGAGAAAATATTGCACGCTATATGGCATGAATTTTATGCATGCGATTCATCTAACATTATGAGTGATAATGCATCTCTCTCTCTCTCTCTCTCTCTCTCTAGTTCCCGGTTTCCACTACCTCCCTTGATAGCCCATTACACCCTTTCACTCAGTCACACACCCCTCTCTCCTCCTCTCCCCCTCTTTCCTCAATATTCGCCCCCCACCCTTCTTCCACCTCCCTCGCACCTCATCCCTTTCCCTCCCTCTTTCTTCCTTCTCCCTCCCTCCTCTTCCCCTCCCATTCCCCTTTTTTCTCTCTTTCCCCTCCCTCCTCTTCGTTCTCCCTCCCTCTTTCTTCCTCCTTATCCCCTCCCATCCCCCTCTTCCCCTCCCATCCTCCTCTTCTCTCTCTTTCCTCCTTTCCCCCCTTCTATCCTCGTCTTTCCCCACAAGACAGACAAGTATTCACTACAAGACAGACAAGTATTCACTACAAGACAGACAAGTATTCACTACAAGACAGACAAGTATTCACCACAGAATAGACAAGTATTCACTACAAGACAGACAAGTATTCACTACAAGACAGACAAGTATTCACTACAAGACAGACAAGTATTTTTCTAAGGCAGACAAGTATTCACTACAAGACAGACAAGTATTCACTACAAGACAGACAAGTATTCACTACAAGACAGACAAGTATTCACTACATGGCAGACAAGTATTCACTACAAGACAGACAAGTATTCACTACAAGACAGACAAGTATTCACTACAAGACAGACAAGTATTCACTACAAGACAGACAAGTATTCACTACAAGACAGACAAGTATTCACTACAAGACAGACAAGTATTCACTACAAGACAGACAAGTATTCACTACAAGACAGACAAGTATTCACTACAAAGACAGTAAAGTATTCACTACAAGACAGACAAGTATTCACTACAAGACAGACAAGTATTCACTACAAGACAGACAAGTATTCACTACAAGACAGACAAGTATTCACTACAAGACAGACAAGTATTCATCGATTGAGGCACAATGCACATATGGCCTGCAAATTGCATCTACAAGCCCAGTGATAAGAGAGAATGTTGCACGCTATATGGCATGAATTTTATGTATGCGATTCACCTAACATTATGAGTGATGATGTAACTCTCTCTCTCTCTCTCTCTCTCTCTCTCTCTCTCTCTCTCTCTCTCTCTCTCTCTCTCTCTCTCTCTCTCTCTCTCTCTCTCTCTCTCTCTCTCTCTCTCTCTCTCTCTCTCTCTCTCTCTCTCTCTCTCTCTCTCTCTCTCTCTCTCTCTCTCTCTCTCTCTCTCTCTCTCTCTCTCTCTCTCTCTCTCTCTCTCTCTCTCTCTCTCTAGTTCCCGGTTTCACTCAGTCACACACCCCTCTCTCCTCCTCTCCCCCTCTTTCCTCAATATTCGCCCCTCACCCTTCTTCCCCCTCCCTCACACCTCATCCCTCTCCCTCCCTCCTCTTCCCTCCCCCTCCCTCTTTCTTCCTCCTCCTCCCCTTTCCCCCTCCCTCTTTCTTCCTCCTCCTCCCTCTCCCTCCCTCCTCTTCCTTCTCCCTCCCTCCTCTTCCCTCTCCCTCCCTCTTTCTTCCTCCTCTTCCCCTCCCATCCTCCTCTTCTCTCTCTTTCCTCCCATCCCTCTCTTCTCTCCCTTTCCTCCTCTCCTCCCTTCTTCTCCTCCCCCCTCCATTCCTCCCCTCCGCCTCCCTCCCCCACCCCCCAACTGACCTATGGAGTTGAGCGGACGCGA
>BOPN01001849.1:203243-205743 GCA_017312705.2 Penaeus japonicus
GTCACTTTACATTATAATGAGACCTTTCGAATCGCATATAGCATTACTCTTATTTTACAGACAAGCCCAAGTGAAATATCTGTTCTACTTAGAGTGAAGAAACAAATAGAAGATAATAGGATTCCGAATATGAACTAAATAGGATATATAAACGTAGTCATATTACTACAACAATACTACGACTACTACAACTGTCTCACTGGTTGAGGTAGAAAGAAAACACAGGCTGGTCCACCACGCCCTGTGCCACCATTGTGTCGAACACCGTGGGAATGCCCAAGACGGAGATCTCGGTAAAGCCCATGCCCATGATGCCGTCGAATGCCCCGGCGACGAAGGCCAGGCCGGGTTCCTGCGTGGCTTCGGCGAAGGTCTGGTCGGTCACGGTCAGGCCACCGACGGCTACGTTGTCGCTGCGGGAGTTGGGGGGCAGGAGGAGGGAGGGAGGGAGGGGGGGGTCAGCTTGAGTATTATAGATGGTTTGGCGTTTGTTAGTTTTCGGTTCCCATGTATTTATATCAATAAACTTCTATACTATCTATTTTTCTATCTAAAATATATATATCATGTATCAATCCATCTTGGACAGTTGTATCTATCCGTATTCATACGAAATATCATAAGTAACTGGTATAAAAAGGTACGTATTGTGGACACAGAATACTTATAAGGCAGCAATATGCAGCACTTCATTTAGGGAATCTTACCTGGAGAGGAAGCCGGACAGAGCGCCGGATCCGTACTGGATGTCGAAATCAGTGCCGTTGGGCTTGTAGGTGGAGGAGAGGCTCGAGTCGTACCTGTTGTGGAGTTCTGAATAGAAAAAAAAAGAGAGCGATAGATACATGAAATAAAACCACAACGGAAACAAACAAAACAAACAAACAAGAAACGTCCTCTTTGTCTTAAACACCTTTCTTTAATATAATTTCTCAAAGACATCTGATATTCTGGCACAGGTACTCACGGCAGGCAAGGTTGAGAATCGAGCACTGTTCCGACGGCACCCAAAGGTTGGAGGAGCCTGTGTCGAAGATTATCTTGAAGTACTGGCCGGGAGTGCCAATGTTGATGGGTCCGTAGTACTGGGCCTAAGTCGAGGAGGATAGATAATAGACTTCCTTTATTTCTTATTATCTCTTTATGTTTGGGTTATTGTATAGACAACTGGAATTACCTAACTTCATGCGAGGCAAAACTTCCCCGTTCTATTTGTATTCATTTGATGAAATTACGATTATTTTGAGACTCGGCAACAACGCGATTTTAGTCCTTACATCTTGGAAGTTGTCGAGGTCGACAATCTCCTCCTTGGAGTAACGGTTCGTGAGGAAAGCGCGAGACCGGCGGAGGTCAGCGATGGTCCTCTTCCTCTGTACCTTCTTCAGGGGGACTCTGCAGAGGAGGGAGTAGTGTTACTCTTCTCTGTCTGATTATTGTGTGAGTGAGTGAGTGAGTGAGTGTGTGTGTGTGTGAGTGTGTGTGTGTCTGTGTGTGTGTGTGTGTGTGTGTGTGTGTGTGTGTGTGTGTGTGTGTGTGTGTGTGTGTGTTAGGCAAGAATAAAAACAAACAAACGGGATGCTTAAATCCCTAAAAAATTAGTTCCGAGACTAAATACAACGAAACAGGAGGGACTCCTTTTATACATTCTGTGCGCACGTACCTTTCCTCTATTATTTAGAAGTCACAGTAATCAATATGATGATGATCGTGCTGATGATGATGATTGAAGATAATGGTAATAATGATGAAAATTATGGCAAACAACAATACAAACGATGATAGATATATTGATGATAAGACAATCATTATTAACATTGATTACAACAAAGATGACAATGATAATAATTATGATAATAATGATAATAATGACAATAATAACAACAATAAAGACAATAATGATAAAGACAATAAGTAGCAGTACCAGCAATAACAGCAACAACAATAATGATAATAATGAAGGTATTCATGCCATTGCCAAAGAGATTGCGCTTCCACCGACAGAACAAGCCTTGCATATCAAATGCAGTAAAAGCATATCAAGCCCGCGAAGCAATGCGAAACCAAGGACTAAAGGTAAACGTTTGCCGGATGTGAACGGCCGTTAAGAAATACGAATGACAGCAATAAAGAAACCCGAGTCTCGAAGACGCACTGAACCGTTAAGTTTAAAAGCCATTTTGTGTTCGTGAGAAAACTAACGGTTTTAACGGTTTTTTCCCTTCTATATTCCTGTAATTATTTATTTTGTTGTTATTCGATCCTATTTCTAAAAAGAAAGAAAAAAGAAAAGAAAAGGAAAAAAGAAAAAACGTTTAGTATTTTTGGTGTTCTGTTCATTTTTATCCTTGAGGAATTAAAAGATTGATGGTAGAAATATGTTTTCCATCGTTGTTATGTCTTTAAATTCAGTTATTGCTATTTTTTGCTCTGATATATTAGGCTTCATTTAAGATGAAAACACGGAAACGGGAATAACCAGGAATAAAAAAGAGAGAGA
>BOPN01001849.1:235743-240743 GCA_017312705.2 Penaeus japonicus
TGAAATCTATCATATAGAAATTCATCTGCAGTAGCTGTAGTGCTACATAAGTGCGAAAGACTTCTCGCAATTTCCTCATGCATATAGAAAAAAATAAATAAAAAGAGTTACTAATTTTGGAATAAAATATTGAGATTAACAAAAGCTGCAAAATCCTCAACTAGAAACCTCACAGATACTAATGATCGCCCTTTTGATCACGACCACTTTGAAATGCTTGATTCCTCTCATTCAGTTTATGATTTGAACACTTTAGAGAGTTTATGGATTAGGGTATTAGACTCTAATCCGGATGATAATCTGGATGAATTCTACTGATATCGAATTGATGGAATAATTTCTCATCGCTTACTCTGACTTTCTTTTTTCAAATTTGTTAGTTACAAATTTTTAATTCCTTTTGTAAGCAATCAGACGTAATCGCACAGCTTTCCTTTCATATATTCATTTTTGTAGGTTTAGGTCAGTCTCTCTCTCTCTCTCTCTCTCTCTCTCTCTCTCTCTCTCTCTCTCATTCTCTCTCTCTCTCTATCTATCTATCTATCTATCTCTCTCTCTCTCTCTCTCTCTCTCTCTCTCTTTCTCTCTCCCTCTCCATCTCCCTCTCTCTTACTCTTTCTCTCTCTTACTCTTCTTTCTATATATATATATATATATATATATATATATATATATATATATATGTATGTATACACACACACACACACACACACACACACACACACACACACACACACACACACACACACACACACACACATACATATATATATATATATATATATATATATATATATATATATATAAATATATGTATATATATATATATATATATATATATATATATATATATATATATATATATATATATATATATATATATATATAAATAACCCAAAGAATGGAAATATAAAAATAAAAAGCAGATTTAGAAAAATATTTATTTAGTGAAGGGAATATCATATGTGACATTTACAAAAGGTCTTAAACTTAATGCACAAGAAGCATGGGTCTCATCCACACCTGTCGGCAGTCGGCACGCAGGTGTGGAAGCGGTAACTGTCATTCCCACACCTCTACTGCCCTCGAGACAGCCTTTTCTACCCTCGTTATTTTCAGGATCTAAGACCATGAATGCCAGGTTAATGCCCTTTCCTGCTTCGTATTATATATATATATATATATATATATATATATATATATATATATATATATATATATATATATATATATATATATATATATATATAAAAGATCCGTTTTGAATCAGCGAAGGAACATTACAAAACGAGAGCACACACAGGTGAAAAATGCATGTTTTTTTTTTTCCTTCTTTTCCCTTAAAAACAAAACACTAAAACAAAGGAAAGTCTTTATCGCACAGCTGTTTTCGGGACAAGTGTAGCGGTGTGGGAGCCGTTACCAGCGTTCGGACGATGAACACCTGTCCCTCCCTCCCTCCCTCCAGGGTTTGTGGTTCTTCTGCTTGCCTGCCGCCTCCTCCCTTCCTTCCTTCCCAGGGGCGCAGGAGGCGGGGAACACAGACGCCCATGAGGCCGAACACAGCCTCGGCTATGACGCTCCTTCTCGTATGTCTGAAGATGTGGGGGAAGGCTTATTCCCCGGTCAGATCTCGCACATACGCGAACTAGACAAGACAGTTTGCAGAAAAAAAAAATATATATATCGAGTTGTTTAGACAGAGACTATGGGGATTCCTTTTTGGCTTTGTTTATTTTATTTATTATTTTTTTCCTCACACAAATATATATAATCAGTCGACAGGATACCTTACGGTTATTTCTCTCATTTTCACACATGTCTCTTTTGAATATTCTCTCACTGGACTTCCTTAGAATGTCGACGGATCTAATTTTTTTTTTTCAAAAGATTAAATCTGTGTTGTATTTACTTGCCTTAGATTCATTTCTCCCGTTCCAGTTAGAATTAAAACTATCACGGTACATTAAACAGATATCAGGGTTTCAGGAAGAACAGTAAAAACGGTACTGGGACAGGAATCTGTTATTGTGACCTACGCTTTAGTTCAATTATGTAAACAAATGAACCGCGTGTCTTACGTAAAGCTCCCTTGATTAACGTGAGCTTATCTCTGAATGAGTTTCTTTATGAATTACTCCGAACACGGACTATTTGTTTATACGATCCGGACACGATATTACAGACCGGACACGATATTACAGATGAATGAAAAAAGTTAATCGGTACCAATGACTCTAAATTAACGATAAGAACTTTCAACTCAAGAATACATGATATAATGTTAAGATATACCTTTTTTCTTTGATTGAAAACATATGATATAACTGAGTCAGACTGGCATTTATACTTACACATGTATAAATACACCTTGTATACAAACATATATAGTGTCATAAAACAAACAAACAAACACAAAATGAGGAAATAACTTATTTCTGTTATTTTTCACTTTTGAAGAGTACGTAAATGTATGCGCGCGCGCGCGCGTGTGTTTGAGTGTGTTTGTGTGTGTGTATGTGTGTTTGTGTGTGTGTGTGTGTGTGTTTGTGTGTATGTGTGTGTGTGTGAGAAAGAGTGTGTGTACGCATGTGTGTCTGTCTCTAAACAACTCAATAAATCCATTGAAAAAAACCGTGTGCCGGCAGTTAACCTTAACTATTACCTGAAACTGGAAAATAAAAAAGTGTACTTCCTCGAGTTTAACAAAAGAAAGAAAGAGAGAAAAACACAAAAAAATATATATTGAAAACTGCTCGGGGACCAAAGTGCCTGAATTAACGTCTTAGGCGAGATACGAAAATAAAACTAGATTCGATTAAAAAAAAAAAAAAAAAAAAAAAAAAAAAAAAAATATATATATATATATGTTTCGATCATGGGCGTGACCATCATAAAGGTTTAAGTCTACCTAGACGCTGCCCAAAATCGGAGTCAAAATGTCGCTTCACAGAGAGGCCAACTGTATCCTGTTCTGTTGCAATGCAGAGAAGATAGTTACTAATGACGAACATGTTCAAACTTGCAGCTTCTCCCTAATCCTGCTCACCAGCTATAGGGGACATGCTTATTCTCTCTCTCTCTTTCTCTTTCTCTCTCTTCTCTTTCTCTCTCTTCCTATTCTCCCTCCCCTTAACCCCCCTCCCTCCTTCTCTTTCTCTCTGTCTCTCTTTCCTCAACTCCCCCCCCCTCGCTCTCTCAATGTCTCTCTTCCTATTCTTACCCCCTCAATTCCCCCCACTCCTTCTCTCTTCTTCTTCTCCCCCTCCCCCTCAGCCCCACCCCCTTCTCTCTCTCTTTCTCTCTCTCTCACACAAACACACAAGCCCACATAGCGCTTGCACCGTCACATGGCAAACGCAAAGTCAAAGTCAAAGACAGGCGTGCATTCACATGCCATGTCTGGGCGAGATAACGGTTCCTATTAGTCAAGGCGCCCCATGTATATGCAACCATCACCTTCACTATTGCTTCTGATCCTGCAATCAAGGAGGCATTATGGTTGCATTAAATTGATTAGAGAGAGACTAAGGTAGGCCGCGGGGGAGAAGGGGGGGGAGGGGGTGGAGACGAGGGTAGGGGTGTCAGTA
Source organism: Penaeus japonicus (assembly GCA_017312705.2). NCBI lineage: Eukaryota > Metazoa > Arthropoda > Malacostraca > Decapoda > Penaeidae > Penaeus > Penaeus japonicus. The sequence continues at coordinate 239,334 of BOPN01001849.1, forward strand.
TGGGCTGGAGGTATGAGTGGGGGGAGTGGGGGGAGTGGGGAGAGTGTGGGGGGGAGTGTGGATGAGGGGGGCTGGGGCAGAAAGCAGGAGAAGGTGAAAGAGATGATAATTCAAGATTTCCTCTCGTGTTTCTCCTCCTACCTGGTCGTGTGAGAACCAGGTGAATTAAAGTCTAATTATGCAATTCAACTGTTCGTTAGCCTCTCAACTCCCAGGCTCATTTGGCCGCGTGGGAAACTAAATGAGATGAAAAGGGAAGAAAAAAGACAACTCAAAAAGAAAAGAAAAAAAAAAAAATCTGATATATTCTTATGATCTTATAGATGTTTTCGTTAATGTTTCGTTTATCATTAGTAAAAATCTTTGGAATCGTGTTGCGATAAAAAATAAATGATATGGATAAAAAATGTCGGGGAAAAATAGATTAAAAAATAAAGATGTAAGGCAGTGGAATACAGCGTATTTCAAAACGTTGTTGTGAAAACGTTCTTGCTCTAATTAAAAGGAGACTACCTGTGCCTTAAGGTGATTTCGGTTTCTTGATCAGGGAGTTAGAACAGCATAAGGAAACTTAAGAAACCTTAACACTATAAAAAAGTCATTATCATAACTTATTCTTTTCATACGAACTTCAAACCTAAGTCGATATAAACTCGGGGATTTTCATTAAAGAAAAAGAAGAAAAAAATAAAAATAAAGAAAAAACCAACCCACGAACATGCAGGGATGAATTCGTTTACGACAGCCCTTCAAACTTGTGGTATTTTTCTATGCCCTCGTTATAGGGGAAGGGGAAGGGGGGGACGCAGCTCCCATCGCCGGGGGGGGGGGTGAGGGGATGGGTGAGGGGATGGGTGAGGGGATGGGTGAGGGGAAGGGTGAGGGATGGGTGAGGGACAGTGAGGGGATGGGTGGGGAAGGGTGAGGGAATGGGGTGGGGAGGGGAAGGGTGAGGGGATGGGTGAGGGGATGGGTGAGGGGATGGGTGAGGGGATGGGTGAGGGGAAGGGTGAGGGGATGGGTGAGGGGATGGTGAGGGGAAGGCAAGGGAAGGGTGAGGGAATGGGTGAGGGAAGGGTAAGGCGGGTATGTGAGGGAATGGGTGAGGGAAGGGGTAAGGGGAAGGGTGAGGGAATGGGTGAGGGGAAGGGTGAGGGGAAGGGTGAGGGGATGGGTGAGGGGATGGGTGAGGGGATGGGTGAGGGGATGGGTGAGGGGATGGGTGAGGGGATGGGTGAGGGGATGGGTGAAGGGGAAGGGTGAGGGAATGGGTGAGGGGAAGGGTGAGGGGAAGGGTGAGGGGATGGGTGAAGGGTGAGGGTAAGGGGATGGGTGAGGGGAAGGGTGAGGGGAAGGGTAAGGGGATGGGTGGGGAGATGGGTGAGGGGAAGGGTGAGGAGAAGGGGGGAG
>BOPN01001849.1:250743-256242 GCA_017312705.2 Penaeus japonicus
CTCCCCTTCCCTCTCTCTCTCTCTTTTCTCCCCCTCTCTCTATCTCTTTCTCTCTCTCTCTCTCTTAATCATCTCCACTATCTTTTATCTTTTATCGTCCTGTATCAGAATTAACCGCCTCAAAAATGCGTTGAAAAAGAACGGTGTAGAAAAAAAAAAAGAAAAAAAAAAAATCTCCCGCGCGATTACACGTCGTTTCGCGCGCTAAGTTAATTTCACCGCGGCTATCTCTCTCGCAGTCCGGTGAGAATAACGAGACGTTAATGAGGATCAGCCTTAATGCCGCTTCCTCTCTTTCTTTTTTTCTATTTTTTCTTTTTTTTTTAACTTTTTAGCGGGTGATATCTAAAAATGAAATGTATAGAGGTGAACAACCGTTTTGTCTTTCTCTCTTTTATTTCCCTCTTTCTCGGGTTTTTCTCTTTTTCTTCTTCGTTTCATATTTTGTCTTTCTCTTTTTTTTCCCCTCTTTCTCGGGTTTTTCTCTTTTCTTCTTCGTTTCATATTTTGTCTTTCTCTTTTCCCTCCTATAGGTTTTTTTTCGTTTTCTTCGTTTCATATTTTTGTCCTTTCTCTCTTTTATTTCCCTCTTTCTCGGGTTTTCTCTTTTTCTTCTTCGTTTCATATTTTGTCTTTCTCTTTTTTTTCCCTCTTTCTCGGGTTTTTCTCTTTTTCTTCTTCGTTTCATATTTTGTCTTTCTCTTTTTTTTCCCTCTTTCTCGGGTTTTTCTCTTTTCTTCTTCGTTTCATATTTTGTCTTTCTCTTTTTTTTTCCCTCTTTCTCGGGTTTTTCTCTTTTTCTTCTTCGTTTCATATTTTGTCTTTCTCTTTTTTTTTCCCTCTTTCTCGGGTTTTTCTCTTTTTCTTCTTCGTTTCATATTTTGTCTTTCTCTTTTTCCCCTATTTCTCAGGTTTCTTTTTCTTCTTCGTTCATATTTGCTGTCTTCTCTTTTCCCTCTTTCTCGGGTTTTTCTCTTTTCTTCTTCGTTTCATATTTTGTCTTTCTCTTTTTCCCTCTTTCTCGGGTTTTTTTGTTTCTTCTTCGTTTCATATTTTGTCTCTCTCTTTTTCCCTCTTTCTCGGAGTTTCTCTTTTTCTTCTTCGTTTCATATTTTCATGGATAATGTTTCACGTGGAGCGCAATTGCACATGCAACAATGGTTCCTTGTTTCGTGCTTATAGCGGAATATATTTGCATTATTATGCTCTCTCGACTCATCATTTTGCAGGAACTCTATTATCTGCATTATCATTATAACGAATAGTGGTAATAAAAGGGTAATAAAAGGGTAATAAAAGGGTAATAAAAGGGTGATAATAATAACATCAATAAAAAAACATTACTATTGCTATCATTATTATTATCATTACCATCACTATCATTATTATTATTACTATTACTTTCATTATCTTTACCATTATCATTACTGTTATTATTGTCATCCTTATCATCCTCATTATCATCAATTTTATCATTATCATTATATTTTTATTTTTTTCCCTTATCAATATCACTATTGTTATCCTTTTGATTACTATTATTGTTGCATTGTGATTATCATTATCATCATTATGTTTTTTTTGTTATCATCACTATTATCATCATTTTCATTATCATTATTAGCATCATTGCCATCATCATCATTTTTACCATTATTATCATCTGTTATTACTATCATTATCATCACTGTTATTATCTTTAATATTATAAACATTATTATACTTATAATTACTATTAATAATTATGATATAATCTCATTGCTAAGATGATAATGATAATCTTCCTCCTCCTCCTCCTCCTCCTCCTCCTCATCATCATCATCATCATCATCATCACCATCACCACCACCACCATCATCATCATCCTCATCATCACCATCATCATCATCATCATCCTCATCCTCATCATCATCATCATCATCATCATTCTTGTTATCATCACACGCCGTTCGGCTAGTACAGTGGCAACGCGTCGACCTCGCATCCCCGTGGTCGGCAGATCGAGCCCCGTCCAAGCTCGTGAGTTTCCGCTGTCGCCTGGCGGTCACTGCCTTCGCTGGGCACCGTGGTTGGTAAGGACGGAGCTCAGACTTAGAGTCAGCACAGACAGATAGACACTCACGAGTCAGCACTCACGAGTCGGCACTCACGAGTCAGCACTCACGAGTCAGCACTCACGAGTCGGCACTCACGAGTCAGCACTCACGAGTCGGCACTCACGAGTCAGCACTCACGAGTCAGCACCCATGAGTCGGCACTCACGAGTCAGCACTCACGAGTCGGCACTCACTCGTCAGCACTCACGAGTCAGCACTCACTCGTCAGCACTCACTCGTCAGCACTCACGAGTCAGCACTCACGAGTCAGCTCTCACGAGTCAGCACTCATGAGTCAGCTCTCACGAGTCAGCACTCACGAGTCAGCTCTCACGAGTCAGCACTCACGAGTCAGCTCTCACGAGTCAGCACTCACGAGTCAGCACTCACGAGTCAGCACTCACTCGTCAGCACTCACGAGTCAGCTCTCACGAGTCAGCACTCACTCGTCAGCTCTCACGAGTCAGCACTCACGAGTCAGCTCTCACGAGTCAGCACTCATGAGTCAGCTCTCACGAGTCAGCACTCACTCGCACAGGCCGGGCTTGCCTTTGAGGTCATGGCCCGAGCGATGCATCTGCTCCGCATATCTGGCTTATCCTTATCCTTGTTATCATCTTTTTTCTTCTTCTCATTCGTCTTCTTTATACTCTCATTATCATTATCATCATCATCATTATTATCATTATCATTACTATCATTATCACTGTGACTATCAATATGATCATCATTATCATTATCATAAGGATAATGACTCTGATCGTTATTATGAATGGGATTGTTATAATCATAATTACCATCATGATTGACATTACTGTCATCCTTATCATCATTGTACTTTTCATTATCATCATCATTATTATTATTATCGTTATCATTGTGTTATCCTTAGCCTTATCATCATCATTATTGTCGTTATCATTATCATTATCGTTGTTATCAATAAGATGATAAGAATTATTTGTTATCATTACTATTATCATTTTTTTCTTATCATTATTAGCATCATTGCCATCATTATAATTTTTATCATTATCATGATGATAATAATCATGACAATCACTATCATCATTATTGTTATCATTATCATCACTATCATCATTATCATTATATTATTCTAATTCTGATTGTTATCAATGCCATCACTATTATTATCACCATTACTACTACTAGGCTACTACTACTACTATCATTGCTTCAGTTATTAGAAGTAGTGGTAGTATTTATTAATGATTTTATTATTATTGTTGTAATGATATATGATAATTATCATCATTACTTTTATTTTCATTTTTATTATCATTATTGTAATTATTCTTATCATCATCATTGTTATCAATATCAATGATTGATACTAATACTACTAATACTAATCATTATCATGATTATCATTATAATTTTTATCATCATCATCATTATCATTACCATTATCATCATTGTTATTATCATTTCTATCATATTTATTACCATTATGATCAACATCATTACAATCAACATCATCATTACCATCTATATTTTCATAAATAATCTTAGTAATGATAGTAGCAAAATAATTGCATCATCACCCAACATCACCATTATGATCGATGCTTTTATCCTTCCCATAATCATCACCATGTTATTATCGTCACCACAATCATCACTAAAAAAACGACAAATCACCATGAATATTTAAAAAACCCATTCATCATCGTTCATTCTGGTTCCACTTTGTAAATAGGCATTAAAAAAAGTGAAAAAATACGAAAAGAGAGTGAAAGCTATTTAAAAGCGCTATGAATATATCATGAAACGTAAAAAACAAAAACACAGGTATTTTTCAGCAACAATTTTTATGAACTTCCTTGGTCGGATATTACATGTTTGTTGCGTTGCATTTGTGTTTATGTGTGGATAGATATAATCGGATAATAATTGAATTGAACTCAATAGATGAATTAATGAATCCATATGTATGTATGCATGTATGCATGTATGTATGTGTGTATGTAATAATGTATATATGTATGTATGTATGCATGTGTGTATATATGTATGTATGTATGTATGTTTGTATGTATGTATGTATGTATGTATGTATGTATGTATGTATGTATGTAAGCATGTATGTATGTGTATATGTATGTAAGTATGTATGCATGTATGTTTGTAGGCATTTATGTATGTATTTATATATGTATGCATATATGCGTGTGCATGTATGTGTATGTCTGTCTGTCATTGCGTATGTGTGTATATATGTATGAATGTTCGATATGCATGTATGCAAGTACTTATCCATTACTCCATCCATGTATACATAGACATCAATTACGCCCCACAAAGTGTTCATCGCATATTCTCATTACATTAATAAAATTAGCGATAAGTGTATTGCTCAAGAGCAAAAAAAAGATACATTAATTTTGATGATAGCGACGGGGCGTTCCAACACTGGCGATAAAAACGATAATTCGAAAATGATTAAAACAACGTCGTGAACACAGAACTTAATTTACATCTATAACAACCTCCTAATCATACTAACAAAGAGATAATAGTCAAAATAAGGGTGATAATGACAACAGTAGTAAAAAGAATATTGATGATAATGCCATCAACAATACTGACAATGAATTTCTTTATTCTTGATTTCCTTTTGCTAAATAAAATGCCAACAATTCCCATCGCTTACCTGGATGGAGACTCCGCCCCTGGGGGAGTCGTAGTCGATGTTCTGCGGCCCGTGGAACCAAAGGACGTGGGCGGGCGCCGAGTGGGGCATGTGGTGCACGATGCACGTGATGGCCAGGATGCTGCCCTGCTGGATGTGGCGCTCCGAGGGGCCCTCGATCGTCGCCAGGGGCACTGCGAGGGGGGGCGGTTACGTCAGTCGGGGGCATGGTGGGAGGACACGCACACATGCACACACACACACACACACACACACACACACACACACACACACACAAACACACACACACACACACACACACACACACACACACATACAAACGCACACACACACACACACAAACACACACACACACACGCCTGAGCAAACTCACGCAAACACACACACCTAAACATCCGTTAAAGTGAGAACAGGGTATCTCGAGGAGGACTCTAAGGAAAGTGTAGGGTTGGGCGATGCACGAGGGCGTGCGAGGGCGTGCGAGGGACGAAGGAGAATAATCCGTTTTAGGAGAAGGCGGGAGGGAAGGCGAGGGTGATGAAATTAGATATAGAGAGCTGAGGTAGGCTAATTTGGCCGAGGTTAGTGGGTTACGGTTCATGAGGACTAACAAGAAGGGGTGGAGGCGAGTGAGGAGTGTGAGGTTGTGGTAAGTTACTATGGAAAAAAAAGAGAAGGAGAGAATATATATGCATAATACATACATGCACACACGCACACACACACACA
>BOPN01001850.1:20000-22500 GCA_017312705.2 Penaeus japonicus
GAGGTTTGGTTACACAGGTGGACGAGGGTCTAGGAGACGAGTAGATTAAGGAAATGAAGCAGAAAGTGAGTGACGGCTTGTGGAGTAAAAAGAAAGGGAGAGAGAGGAGGAGATGGAGAGGGAGAAGGAGAAGTGGAAGGAGGGGGTGGGGGGAGGAGAGAGAAAGAGAGAGAGAGAGAGAGAGAGAGAGAGAGAGAGAGAGAGAGAGAGAGAGAGAGAGAGAGAGAGAGAGAGAGAGAGCCCTAAGGTCTACAGGAGAAAGTGAACGCCGACGCCAGACAGATGTCTCTCCGCATAATTAGATTCATTGGCAAGTTTCTAACCGTTTCTAAGTCCACTTCACACGCGCAGGTGACTCTTTAAAGTTAGCTTCACGATGTGACTGGAACCGTGAGTCGTGTGAACGAGCGTGAGCAAGAAGGAGAGAAGAGGAACATTTTTTCGTTTTTCTTTTTCTCTCTTTTTTTTTTACGTCGTCCGGTTACCTGGAGCTCGCCACCTGCCTCGCCCCACCCCGCCCCCTCCCTCTCCCGCCTTCGTAGTCCCCCCTTCCCTCTCCCTTCCTCCATTCATCTCTGTACTCCTTTTGCTATTCTTCTTCCTTTTCCTCTTCCTCCCCCCTTTTCTCATTCCTACGTCCGCTTCCTCCTTTTCAATATTTTAGCTCCTCCTCCACCGACATTATTAACTCCTGTCGCTCTTTTCCGCTATCTCCCTTTCTCCTTTTCCCTCCTCCTCTTCCTCCACTTCCTCTCCCTCTCCCTCTCCCTCCCTCTCTCTCTCTCTCTCTCTCTCTCTCTCTCTCTCTCTCTCTCTCTCTCTCTCTCTCTCTCTCTCTCTCTCTCTCTCTCTCTCTCTCTCTTTCTCTCTTTCTTCCCTCCTCTTTCTCCCCTTCCCCTTCACCATTACCCTTTCCCCTTCACCATTACCCTTTCCCCTTCCCCTTCCCCCTTCTCCCCCTCTCGTTCCTCCCCTCTAGCTTTCCCCCCATCCAACCCATCAGCGCCACCCTCTCCCCAACCCCTCGGGCGCGAGTGTCCGGCACGTTACGCTACCGTAGTAGCATACCGTAGATCCCAGCCAAATCGCCGATGTACCGTAGGCGATCATAACTGTTCTTTTCACATCGTTTTTTTTCGGTATTATTTCGGTGAGCGGTCGCGTGTTGGTCGAGCTGGGATAATGACGTTTTTTTTTTTACAACGGTGATGTGGGGGGAGAGGGGAGAGGGGAGGAAAAGGGAGAGACAGTGTCGTCTACGTTTTTTTTATGTAGTTTTGTTTGCTGTTTGTTTGTAGGAGTATGGGAGACTTGTTTGTTTGTGGAGGGTGTTATTGTTTCGTTGTTTGTGTAAGAGAATGCGTTTATTGGTGTGTGTGTGTGTGTGGCTGTGTATGTTTCTTGTGGATTGTGGGAAAGGTGGTTTGGAATGTGGGGTGGGAAACTATGTGTTTTTGTTTTTGTTTTTTTTGTTATTTGTCTGATATGGATGGAGGAGGAAAGATTGGGTTTAGGGAAGTCCATGTGTTATTGTTTATACAGGGCGGTTGTGAGGAAGGGGTTTGAATGTAGGTTAGGGAAGTGTGCATGTATGTTTGATGTATTTGTTTATTTTTATTTATTTATTTTTATGTTAGAGCTGTGGAAGGAATTTAGTGCAGCTTTGAGGGAAGTAAGTCTCTTTATGTTATTGTTTACGTATATGTTTGACTGGGTTTGCATTATATGGTCTTGTTGTGGTTGTACTTTCATTTGTTTTATGACTTTATTACAGAGTGTGTCTATGTGTACTTGAGAGCGTTCGTGTGTGCTTACGTGTATGAGTGCGTGCCTATATGCGTGTTTTAGTGCACGTGTATCAGTGCATGTGCAGTTTACCCCAGAAGAAGAAAAACACACCCACAAAAACGGGATTCATTTAAGACATCAACAGCCCCAGCAGAAGATAATCCAGCCAACGTAACTGTGTAAACGGGACTTGAAGCTAAATGAGAACACGTGAGGAGCTGCTTTTTGTATCTTGTTCACGTCGCAGATAAGGAAATGTTGCTGGCTGATGCGTCCAGGAAGCAACAACAGGCGATTTTGTTGCGATTTTGTTAAATGTTGTGAAGGATGTGTTTGTCTTCGTATAGTGTAATGCTGGGAGAGAGGGATAGGGTAGGGAGTAGGGAGGATATAAGGACGGGGACGATGGGGGAGAGGGAGGGAATAGGAGGGAAGGGATAATGGGGGATGGAGGAGAGGGAGGAAATAGGAGGGAAGGGATGAGGGGGGGGGGCGGAAGGAGGAGAGGGAGGGAATAGGAAGGGGAGGAAAGAGAGTGAGTAAGAGGGGGAGGGAGACAGAGAGATAGACGGAGAGAGGGAGAGCGATACAGGGAGAGAGGGAGAACGATACAGGGAGAGAGGGTACAGGTAGAGAGGGAGACCGACAGAAGGAGAGAGGGATAACGACAGAAGGAGAGAGGGAGAGCGACAGAGGGATAGAGGGAGAACGA
>BOPN01001850.1:27500-30000 GCA_017312705.2 Penaeus japonicus
TGATAAGAATACTTTACAACTATTCTTCTAACACGAGTTATTAACAGCAGCTTGGATTTAATGTCTGCGGCCATGTTCATTTAACAAGGTCACGCGCATAGATATTTATATACAATTTAATTTTGTTGTTTAGTTTTTCGTACCACTTTCAGAGATGTGTTTCGGATCGTGTTACAGTGCGTTGAAATTAATGGGCGTTAGAGGTATTTTCCTTCGTATTTTATTCATTGTTACTATTTGTTTATGCTTAATAGCATTATTACTACTATTATTATTGTTGTTGTTATTATCATTATCATTGTTATTATTGATTTTGATATTACCAGAATATCATCATCGTCATCATCATTAATTTTATTATTATTATTATTTGTATTATTGTATGTTGTGGTTGTTGTTATTATCATTATTATTAGTAGTAGTAGTTATACTAGTAATAGTAGCAGTAGCAGTAGTTGTAACGTTGCTACTATTATCATTATTATATTTATTTCGTTTACAATCCTTATTATTGTTGCGTCATACATAAAAAAGAACAAAAAATCAGATGTTCATGGAGTTAAGATATCAGTTACCTCAATTTTAGTATGTTATTTAGTAATGTGAAAGTGTATTTATCTGCATGATATCGGTGAATATACTCTGATTGTTAACATAGAAAGTAAAGAACAGTATTGTTATTTTTGCTCCATCTTTTGTTCTCTCATTGTTATCTGCTTAACATTTTTTTCTTTTACCAAATGGATCGAAAAGCGGTCAGTTTTCACGCACCAAAAAGAACGGACATTATTGTCTGTGAAGGAGTTGTTGTTGCGTATGGTGAGGTTCTGATGTTCTGATGAGGAAATGTGTAATTATAGTGTCGAGCATTTCTCTTGGACACCGGATGTAGCCATCTCTCTCTCTCTCTCTCTCTCTCTCTCTTTCTCTTTCTCTCTTTCTCTCTCCCTCTCTCTCTCTCTCTCTCTCTCTCTCTCTCTCTCTCTCTCTCTCTCTCTCTCTCTCTCTCTCTCTCTCTCTCTCTCTCTCTCTCTCTCTGTCTGTCTCTCTCTCTCTGTCTCTCTCTGTCTCTCTCTCTCTCTCTCTCTCTCTGTCTCTCTCTCTCTCTCTCTCTCTCTCTCTCTCTCTCTCTCTCTCTCTTCTCCTTATATCTATCTATCTATATAGATGTATGTATGTACATATATATGTATATATATATATATATATATATATATATATATATATATATGTATATATATATGTGTGTGTGTGTGTATTTCTATAAGCACGCACACACACAGACAGACACACACACAGACAGACACACACACACACACACACACACACACACACACACACACACACACACACACACACACACACACACACACACACACACGCACACACGAACATACACGCACACACGAACATACACACACACACGAACACACATACCCACGCACATCCATGATAAGAAAGAGCAAGCATTTATGAATGAGTGCAGCAGCCCATGCAAAGGGAGGGCGTAATGCAAGGCGGGCAGGTGTTGGCGATCCCACTCTTCATGTGTCAGCGCCAGCATTAAGTGGGAGTTACAGCCACGGCCAGTTGTTAGGGTGAGGGTGGGGAGGGGGTTGGGAAAGTGGGCTGGGGAGGGGGTTGGGAGGGGGCTGGGGAGGGGGTTGGGGAGGTGGGCTGGGGTTTGGGTTAGGGTGATATTGCGAGAGAAGGGAAGGGGAGAGTAGGGGGGGGGGCATTGCTTGTGGGTGAAGGGTAGATTGGAGGATGGGGACAGGGAGAGCGGGGGTGACTCTTTTACTCTGCAGATGAAGACCAATAATGATGGTAGGACCTTTGAGATTTTAGAAGCTGTGTGCGTGATGGAGTGGAGTAGGGCTATGTTGGAGATGGGGAGAGGGAGAAGCAAAAAAGAAGAAAAAAAAGAAAATGCAAAAAAGGAGAAAGTACCAACCTCGGTATAAACGTACAAAGACCGACCACACAGCAGCGTCAGAGAATGATCACCCCCCCCCCCCCTGAAATTGTCGTGGTGATTTAGCTCGCTCGCATTACTGCATTTGCAACTGTGGTCATCGCATGCGCACCGTGCATGGCATAAACCACCGCACACACTTTCTCTCCCGATGATAATAGCTGTTGGCGTGAGTGCTAGGCGGCGACTTCTTCCGCCTTTTCTGTGTTGTCATGCACGGTTTGGCAATAGAGGCTCTCTCTCTCTCTCTCTCTCTCTCTCTCTCTCTCTCTCTCTCTCTCTCTCTCTCTCTCTCTCTCTCTCTCTCTCTCTCTCTCTCTCTCTCTCTTACTTTCCTCCCCCCCCCCTCATGTACCCTCTTCATTCCTGCCTGTGTAGACGGTTACATGTATGCATAGTTATGCACACATGCGCATGCATATAAAAGAATCACAGGTGCACACGTTCTGTACACGCAGTTTGTACGCTCCCCCACCCCACTTCCAGGTTGGACATTCAGGGTTGCCACTGTGAACTGTGAACCTC
>BOPN01001850.1:35000-42500 GCA_017312705.2 Penaeus japonicus
TGAGTGAGGGGAAGATGCGAGGTAACGAGTGTGAGGAGAAGATAGTGAGTGAGGGGAAGATGCGAGGTAATGGGTGTGAGGAGAAGGTAGTGAGAGAGATTGCGGGGGAGGGGGAAGTGTTAGTGTGTAAGTCTAGAGTTGCAAAGGGATGAGGTACTGAAAGGGATGTGGTAGTGAGTGAGGAGTGGTGATACGTAAGAGAAGAAACGACAGAAAAGAGAAGAAAGGGGAGGGAATGGAAGGAACGACGGGAAAAGGGGGAGAAGGAAGAGGAAGGTCGACGGAAAAGAAAGAAAGAAGGAAGAGGAGGAGGAACCCTGAATAATAGAGGCAGAAGAAAGCTAAGAATAAAAGGGGGAGAATAGACGAGGAGGGAAGGGGAGAGAAAATGTTAAAGAATGAGGAGGAAAGGGAAAAAATAAGGGGAGAGATGATGCGAATGACTTAAAACGAAAAAAGAAGAAGCGAATGATGGGAGGATGAGGGACTGTAGGTGAAAGATGAGAGAGAGAGAGAGAGAGAGAGAGAGAGAGAGAGAGAGAGAGAGAGAGAGAGAGAGAGAGAGAGAGAGAGAGAGAGAGAGGGAGAGAGAGCAGACAGAGAATGAGAGAAGTGGGAGGGAGAAGACAGGAAACAGAAAATTAGACAATAGATAGATAGAGAGAAACAAAGGAAATAGAGAGTTATTATACGTAGAAACTGAATAATAACTACACAGATGAAACCGTTATTCCCGCTAAGGAGGTTTGTCCATGAAGAGGGAAGAGAGCATGAAAACGAACACACACACGCACACACACTCACACACACACACACACACACACACACACACACACACACACACACACACACACACACACACACACACACACACACACACACACACACACACACACACACACACACACAGAGAGAGAGAGAGAGAGAGAGAGAGAGAGAGAGAGAGAGAGAGAGAGAGAGAGAGCGAGCGAGAGAACAAATAAAGGCGGAAGGGCAGAGTGATTTCAGAAACCGGAAGGGAAGGGTGAGCAGGTGTGGGCAAGCAACAGCGTGGAAAGGGGAGAAGAGAAAGGTAAATTGAATGAAAATGGTGTGAATGTGCGTGAGAATGAAGAGGGGAAAGGGGCGAGGACGACGGGAAAGAGGGAGGAAAGGAGGAAGGAAAGGGAGGTAGAGGGAGAAGGGAAAGGAGGGAGAGTGAGGTAAGAAGGAAGGAAGGGTAGTAAGAAGAAAGGGAAAAGGAGGCAGGGAGAGGGCAAAAAGGGTGGTAGGGAGAGAGGGGGAGAAGAAAGGAGAGAGAGAGAGAGAGGGAGGAATAGGGAAGGAAGGGTAGTAAGAGGAAAGAGGAAAAGGAGGTAGGGATAGGAGAAAGATAAGGAACTAGGGTGAAGGGAAAAGGAAAGGGGATAATGAGAGTGGGGGGGGAAAGGAAAGGAGGTAGGGAGAGAGGGGTGAAAGGGAGAGGAGGGGGAAGAAGAAAGTGAAGGGAGAGGGGAGGGGATGAAGGGAACGGAGGCAGGGAGAGAGGAGGGAAAGGGTGGAAGGGGGGGGGGGGTTAGAAAGTTGCGAAGCGCTGGTGCGTGATTTGAAAGACAAGGGGAAGTTCTAATGCGAACTAGAAATGAAAATGATCATTTAGATTGTTTGGAAATTGATTACAGGTTTAGGCATAATCTCTCTTCTTCTCCGGGCCCTTTTGTGTGTGTGTGTGTGTGTGTGTCTGTGTCTCCCTCCCTTCTCCCTTCTCCCTCTCCTCCCTCTTCCTCTCCTTCCCCCTCTGGGTCCTTTTGCCTCTTTCTCTCTCTATTTCTCCTTTCTTCCCTCCCTCCCTCCCTTCCTTCCTTCCTCTTTCCCGCCCTCTCCCTCCCCCTCCCCTCCCCTCCCCTCCCCTCCCCTCCCTCTCCCCCTCTCCCTCCCTCTATCTCTTCCTCTCCTCTCCCTCTCCTTCCTCACATTTATGTATGTATGTATGCATGACTGTGCGTGCGTGTTTTCTCTTCCCCTTTCCCTTTCATTTTGGGTTTTAAGAACGGAAGTTGTGCAAGATGACGGGGACAAAGGAGGAGGTGCGGAAGCGACCGCAGATAATGCAAGATTGGAGAATGATAGGGCAAGGTAACGAGATGCTAACGAGAAGATACGCCGCAAAAGTGAAACTGGGAAGGCGTGGGGGCGAAGGGAGAGCGAAAGAGATTGAGGGAGAACGAGATAGAGCGAAAGAGAAGGAGGGAGAGCGAGACAGAGCGAAAGAGAAGGAGGGAGAGCGAGACGGAGCGAAAGAGAAGGTAGGAGAACGAGACAGAGCAAAAGATGATAATAAAATAAAAAAAATCGAGGGGCGAACGAGCAAGAATGAGAGAGACTGAGGGAGAGCAAAAGAGAGCATAGTGGACTCAGGGGGAATGATGGGAGAGCGAGAGAGAAAGCCAGGAAGGACGAGGGAAAGCAAGGGAGTTCGAGAGAGAGAGGGGGGGGGGAGAAAGGGGAAGAGAGAGAAAGAGAGAGGCAGAACGAGGGTAATACAGTGCGAATGACGAAGGACGGCCTTCCGAACCGATCTCATGATGGGGCGGAAGGCGCGCGGTCTGCGAGGATTCACGACAGACGATCGTGTCACGCGTGCGGAAATGGGGTCAGGGAGAGGGAGGAGGACTTCGCCAGCTGTAAGGGTGTTATGTCTGCATCCCTCCTTTTCTCTTCTCTCTTTCTCTCTCTCTCTCTCTTCTCTCGCTCTCTTCTCTCGCTCTCTTCTCTCTTTCTCTTACTTTTTTTCTTTTCTCTTCTCTTCTCCTCTCCTCTCTCTCTCTCTCTCTCTCTCTCTCTCTCTCTCTCTCTCTCTCTATCTATCTATCTATCTCTCTATCTCTCTCTCTCTCTCTTTCTCTCTCTATCCCTCTACCTCTCCTTCTCCTCTCCCTCTCCCTGCCTCCCTCCCTCCGTCTCCCTCTCTCTCCCTCTCTCTTTCTTCTCTTCTCTCTCTTCTCTCCTCTCTGTTCTTTCTTTCGCCTCTCTTTTCTCTCTCTCTTGCCTCTCTGCTCTCTCTCTCTCTTCTCTCCTCTCTGTTCTTTCTTTCGCCTCTCTTTTCTCTCTCTCTTGCCTCTCTGCTCTCTCTCTCTTTCTCTTTCTCTCTCTTTCTTTCTCTTTCTTTCTCTCTCTTTCTCTCTCTTTCTCTCTCTTTCTTTCTCTCTCTTTCTCTCTCTTTCTTTCTCTTTCTTTCTCTCTCTTTCTTTCTCTCTCTCTCTCTCTCTCTCTCTCTCTCTCTCTCTCTCTCTCTCTCTCTCTCTCTCTCTCTCTCTCTCTCTCTCTCTCTCTCTCTCTCTCTCCCTCTCTCTCTCTTTCTCTCTCTCTCTCCCTCTCCCTCTCCCTCACCCCCTCCCTCCCTCCCTCCCTCCCTCCTTCCCACCCTCCTTCTCTTCACTCCCTCTCCCTCCCGGCTCCACAGTGACGGTCATTATACAGCGCATGTTATGACCAGCGAAATTTCAGCTGCTGTCGTTACCAAAGTGTGTGCGAATGTTTGTGTCAGTGTGATAGTTTGTTGCTTGTTTGAAGAATATATATATATATATATATATATATATATATATATATAAATATATATATATGTATATGTATATATATGTATATATATACATATATATATATATATATATATATATATATATATATATATATGTATATATAATGTATATATGTATATGTACATATATATATACACACATACATACATACACACACACACACACACACACACACACACACACACACACACACACACACACACACACACACACACACACACACACACACACACACACACACACACACACACACACACACACACACACACACACACACACACACACACACACACACACACACACACACACACACTCACTCACAAAGACATCCCCCTATAAATAGACATAGCTATATATATAGACATATACAACCTCAAACATGAACAAGCAGGCACATCACCATCCTCCTCCCTCTCAGATCTACTTACACACGTTCGGCGAGTCACGTCTGAGAATCTCTGAGCGTTGAGGCATAATTCTGACGTTTAACAGAGTGCGTCAAAAGAACCAGGTTAGACGCAGATCTTTTAAAGAACCCGGAACTTCTGTTTAAAAAAAAATGAGGAAAAATGATGTGTGTGTGTGTGGGGGGGAGTGTGTGTGTGTGTGTGTGTGCTAATAATAATATTATTTAATAGTGTGTGTGTGTGTATGTGTGTGTGTGTGTGTGTGTATTATAATCAGAGATTTCCTAACAAATAACATCATTGAGGATAAAACATCCTACTTGTTAGACCAGCTGTTTGAGGAAAAGAGAGAGAGAGAGAGAGAGAGAGAGAGAGAGAGAGAGCATGAAAGTCGAGAGAATTTATGGTTATTCGATCTCGGCTGTTGACATTACGTGGCAGACTCCGGTCGGTCCTGTGGCGGCGGTGATGTAATGGCGGCAGAGCAAGCCGATGGCACCCCCAGTGTGACCCCCTCCCCCTTACCTCTGTCACCTTCTCTTTCTCTCTCTCTCTCTTTCTCTTTCGTCGCTCTGTCTCTGTTGCTCTTTGTGTATGCTTATATCTTTTGAGATGTAAGTAACCACTTGTCTCAATAAACTTGTCAAAGTCTCTCTCTCTCTCTCTCTCTCTCTCTCTCTCTCTCTCTCTCTCTCTCTCTCTCTCTCTCTCTCTCTCGTTTCGTTTAAAGGTGCATATGAGGACATCATTTACCAAACGATGGTTATTCGTGCATAGTGATGCCGTGACAGTGATGATAGTGCAAACTGCCTTCGGTATTGACAGGATATCAGACTTGCTCTCCCCATCCTTTCCCCTGCGGTCTCCCTTCTCTCCTCCTCTCCCCATTCCTTCTTCTCCCTTCCCTTCCCTTCCTTTATGGCCACCTTTCCCTTCCTTTTCCCTTCCATTTTTTCGCCTCCTTTCCCATCAACTCCTCCCTTCACCTCCCCTCCCCTCCCCACCCCTCTCTCCCTACCCCACCCATCCCCTTCCCCTCTCCTCCCCTCTCCCCACCCCTCCCTTCCCTTCCCCCTCCCGCTGATCACACGAATGGTGACTGCAGGGGCAGTTGGACACACAGGCCCTAACACAACCAAAGGAAATAGGAGATTGGACACTGTCACTGATACTCCAGCTCAGTGTTTGCTTGCAGTAAAGAAATGTAAATAGCGAGAATGATGATACTGCTGTTGATGATGATATAAATGATGATAAATTATCAATAATATTTTTGTCGATATTGATACTGTTATTATTATTGTTATTATTTTTATTTTATGATGGTGATGGAGATAATGATAATGATTATAGTAATAATGATAGTGATAATAGTAATCGTAATTATGAAAAAGAGCGAGAGAGTAACGAAACAAGGTAGGGAGAGTTAGTGAGAGAGGGAGAGAGAGAGAGGGCGGGAGGGTACGAGGGCAGGAGGGCAGGAGGGAGGGATGGTGAGAGGAATGGAAATGATGGAAGGGGGGCGGGGGGAGAGCAGGAGGAGGGCGGAGCAAGATTTCAAGGTTAGGTCCGCCTCATCCATGCGGGCTCAACAAAGTCACGCTCATTTCTCTCCCTCTCTCTCTCTTTCTCTCTCGCTTCTCTCTTTTTATCTCTATCTCTCTCTTTCGTAATTAATCCTATCACATTATAACCGGAGACTGCAGTGTCATCACAAGGCGGGCGAGTGACTGCAAGCGGGGCGAAGGGAGCCTAATTTACGACACGAAGGAGGAGCGGACAGAGGGAGGGAGGGAGGGAGGGAGGTCTCGAGGCAAAACTAGTTGTGGTTTGCTTACTTGTTTGCTTGGGGAATTCTTGGCGCTGAAGAGGGGGATGGGGGATGGGGGAGAGGTGGGGGAAGGAGAGAGTGGAAGGGAGAAGGAAAGAAAGAGCTATTGAGGGTAGGGGAAAAGGGAGGAGGGAGAGGAGAAGCAGACAAAGGACCAATAAACAAGACAACAGCCGAGGAAAGATGAATAAGTACAAGAGGAAAAAAATACAAAAAAAAAAAATAATAATGATATTAATAAAAAAATAAAAAAAAATAAAAATAATAAAAAATAAAGAAAATAAAAATAAAGGGAAAAATAAAAGTGAGTATAAAGTGCTAAGAAAAACAAATAAATCAAGAAGAAAGAATGAGAAGGAATGCAAACAAAGTCGGAATTGGCGAAGCGGAGAGACACTGCATGGTAGCATGGCGGAGCGAGCGACATGTGAGCTTTGCTTGGCACGGCAGATGTTTGTTATTACAGCGTTACAAGGAGGGGACATTTGGCTGTGGGAAGGCTCATCCACACGTCCATCCACCTGTCATTCCACCGACCATCCTCCTGCCACACCACCGACCATCCACACATCCATCCACCTGTCACTCCACCGACTGTTCATCCACTAGCATTCAACATTTGTTAAATCAGTTATATATTTGTTTTTTTCCTTCAGAACTACGTTTGTACATTTGACTTTTTTTTGTGTGTGTATTCGTGTGCGTGTGTATATAAATGTGTATCTTGGACACACGATGCCGCCTGTATCGCGCCCCCAGAGACAGCATGTGGCGTGCTGTCCCCATGCAGATTACCGCTATGGGTGAAGCTCATGAGCGGCTATGGCCAGGTGCGGTTTGGTGGTCCTCACAAGGAATGGGGGGGTGGGGGTAGGGGAGAGGGAGGGTGATTGTAAAGCGAGCTTGGAGGGGAGGGGGTAGCAAGGTGAGGGAGAGGGGTGGTGAGAGTGGGGAAGGTGGGGGATGGGGGGAGATCGGGTGGGGAGGGTGGGGAAGATCTGGTGGTGGGAGTTGGAAAGGTGGGGGTGGGAAGGGAGATAGATATATGGCGCGAGTGGGTGGGCGAATGGATGGTAGAGAGAAAACACCGCTAGACCCCCGCGTGAACTCGCTCTAGATCCAAATTTCCGATAAGAAGCCACGCAGAAAGGACCTCGAAGGACCCTCATAATTGGGCCTCCGTGTAGGGACTTCTCCCCATGATGTGAGGGCCTCGAAAAGGAACAACTTGCGCTCCTAAGGAGGCTGGTATTAGGAGCTGTCCGTTATCATGGTGTAACTAGCTGGGCCTACATCTTAACAGTCGGCCAGTCTGTCAGAATCGTCTGTTCGTGTATGGGTTTCTATCACGCAAACGTATATATTATTTGCATATGATCATGTATAATGTATGCATGCGAGTATTACATATTGCAACCACTGGTTCAGTTGGTGCAAAAAAAGACATGTCATACTTTTCAGGAGAAAAATAAGCCAATCAAAGACCATAACTTTACAAACCATTTGATATAAAAAGGAAATGTCAATTAATAGTGCGACTGTCTTTTAAGAAAAAGGATTCGAGACAACGCATGTTGGATTTAAACTCCCTCTCCGTACCAACGACATATCCAGAGTACTTTCTATTTATACACTAACAATGAGCATGATCTTTAAAACGTACCTTCAAGACTAAAAAAGA
>BOPN01001850.1:47500-50000 GCA_017312705.2 Penaeus japonicus
GTTTTTTTTTTTGTCATTAATTTATTTTATTTAGGTTAACCAAGCTTTTCATTTTAAAAATGTCATCATTCATGTCACTGAAGGATGCACAAGCGTGTTTGAGATATGATGCATTATAATCCATATCACAGAAATAGTAGTGATAACTTTATCTTTCGATGTGCAAATACACATTTTCTTGTACCACGTGTATTCCCGAAAAATAATATTTTATGTTAAAAAACAGGGTGCCAGGCATGGGGAGGAACCGATATATGCCACACCAATCTTCCCGAACAACAAGGGCTCTTCAGGACATTCAAGGCAGAGAGAGCTCCACTACATGGTGAGTTTCAGCGGACTTTTACTGGAAGTGTTTAGCATAGGAGTTGTAGATAATGACATTTGTTTTTGTTCCGCCCATAGTATAACTGTCTTCTGTTTGTTAGGGATTGAAGAATATTTATGCAATGTGCACATACACGGGCAGCCACCAACACGCACAGCACCCCCCCCCCCCCACATGCGCATTCACAAGCACACGAACGCACACACACCCACAGACACGCACACGCAGACACGCACACGCACCCCCCCCCCCCCACACACACACACACCCCACACACATAGACACACGCGCCTGTAATGCTGTTTTATTTTCTAGGATTATATTATAAATCTACAGAAATGACGTGGTTACCATTAACAACAGAACCGCATAACCATTTTATTAATTTACAATGAAAGAGGCCAAACTAGTAGAACTCAATTGGTTCCAATGCCATTAATCGTTGCTATTAACATAATAATCAGGTGTAGGGAAAAGGTCATTATATTTTGAGATACAATGCTTCATATCGGAATAGGTAATCGAGGGTGCCAACTTACATGACTGATATAACAAGATGCATCGGTGGCTGTATATTCTTCCTAAAGTCAATGAGAATAAAAACAACTAAGCAGATATGAAGAGCATCATAACCAACCACCTCTTCTTCTTTTCCAAATCAAATTCACTCCATCATTAATAAAAGTAACAAATAATATCTTGTTTTAGAGATAAAGAAAAACGAAATTCCCACAACCCAAGCGTTCGATTCTCTAACCACTAACCAAACCCACGTGCTTTTTGTTTACTCCCTCTTCCACCTGTCTAGTGTTCCGTCCTTTTCACGGATGAGGAGGAGGCAGACGGAGGCCGAGACGGGTCGAGATGCAGGAGGAACAGCAGAGGAGGAGGGGGAGGAGCTGAGTCTTCCGCTGACGGGAACAAGGGCCGCGCCGGGATCATCTCCGTGTGGAAGAGGGAGTTCCGCCAGAGCTGCAGACACGTCCAGAACAAGATTAAGAAGACGGTCATCAGATAGTCTGAGTTTTTTTTAGGGAGGGTAGATTGAGTCAGTGATATGATGGTGATAGCAGGATTTGTGAAATTTAATAAGTTGTTACATCTGAAATATATTCGATGATACTATATATATGTATATATATATATATATATATATATATATATATATATATATATATGTATATATGTATATATGTATATATGTATATATATATGTATATATGTATATATATATATATATATATATATATATATATATATATATATATATATATATATATATATATATATATATATATATATATATATATATATATGGACAGTCGGAAAGATAAAAGGAGTCTGCCAGTGCTATTAAATTTATATTTGAATATTTGTCTAATGATGCTAATGATTCAGGTTCCAAAGTGGCTTAATTTGCTTGGAAATCTGTGATGACCTACATTGTATAGTGATAAAATAAAATTATGTTGTAAAACATAATTAGACCAAAGTTAATGTTAGTGATTATGATACGAAGAATCTCTATGGATAATACTCCAGTAGCTAAAAGCAAATACTATATTTATGCACACAGTAGAACGACGTATTTCGCTTCCTTCGTTAAACATAAATTATTGTCCGTGAGATGTGCTAGAGGGTTTCTTAAGCATCTACCTCCATTATTGTATCTACATAGCCAGTGTGAAGGTCCAGAGCTTCAACTGGTGTTCAGGACATTCTACTCTCTATCTACTCTTTACTCTCCTTTTTGTTCATGTACGATGGCAGTGGAACCAGCTGTTTCATCACCTGTAGCTTGGTGATTGGTTGTGATAAAGGATTTTAGTGAAGGCTTAATAGTGGAGTTTTTTTTCTCCTTCTCCTTTTCTTCTCTGTTCTTTCTCTTGTCTTTTAAGAAGAGATTTCTTTTCCTATTGTATTAAGAAGAATATAATCCAGTTGTTGGTGACTCACAAGCTACTAGTGGTTCTACAATGGTTAGGTTTTGTCATACAGTTACGTAATACAGTGGATTGAAGCTTGTACTAATAAGTATTAAAAGCGATGGTACTTATGATTTTTTTTTAGAGAGAATCAGGCCGTAAAATGAGAAGTCAGTGTTTTTAATAGAATATCAATCTTTTTATTTTTCAAATTAATGTGTTACGAATGATGTGTTCATGTTCGATA
>BOPN01001850.1:55000-62500 GCA_017312705.2 Penaeus japonicus
CTACACATCGACCCGCTCGCAACGTTATCTAGGCATTTATCGTGTGGTATATCTGTATGTTCTATGCATTCACTTGACTCGGCTGAAATTTGATTATCTGATGATAATACTCAATGTTAACTTTATGCTAGCCCCTTAAATCAAATCCACAATTATAACTATACTAGCCCCTTAAATTAAGCAGCTACTTTTTCTATGGCACTATTACCTATAATAGAAAACGAATTTCCTTTCCATTCGAGGGGTAACTAAACTACTCATATTGGCTAGTTGAATTGGAGCATTCGAATCGCTGGGCCGTCCTAACCTCACAATTCGTATTTTTAAAGACAACAAACACTCTTTCCTTATAACTGAACAATGAAACAGGTAAAGAGAGTAAATTCACTCATAATGCATACCTCGAATTTTAAGTCATCATATCTTATATACCCAGTGGATACGAATAAAAACAAGCCATATGTCAAAGAAAACTTTCTCTTCTTCAAGAATTGTTAGTGAATCGAAATGAATAAGAACGCAGAAAATATATGTATTTTATTAAAGAAACTAACATATATCAACAGGCAAAACCTAGCAAAAAGTACCACAACGAAGACTTTAATGTCAAATTAGATTGCTTTTCATTTCCTCACTAGAAAAGAGGTACTCATGTACTATTCTCCTCGCTTAAATGCAGAGAAATATTTTTTTTTTATTTAGTATTGATGTACATTCCCTTGTAAGTTTTCGGAGGTTTCGTGTAGTTTTTTCGTTTGTTTGTTTTTCGACGCTCTTTGTTTTTTAAATCATCAGTTACGTTTATAGTTCAATGGAATACGTTAGTTTTATTTATCGCTCTCAATTTGTACTTTGTACTTTTTTTTTTTTTTTGTTCATCACTCTAACTCGACAGCTTCTTCGTCTCCTTATGCTTTTTGCTCTTCTTGATTAAGCACTGCCTCACAGTTGCTACAATCTCCATTACTTATCTTCTTTATACGTGTCTTGCTGATGTAGCGTTTCTAACATTTCCCCGTCTCATGCTCTTAAACTAATGATATGAAGATTGCTGACTATAATACTTTACCCAGCCAAGCCGATGGCATAATACCCCTCTATCTGCCACACACGTTAATAAGGTCCATTTTACATCTCTTATCAAGCTTGACTTAATAACTGTAAGGAACAAAATTCTGATGGCACTTGATACATTTTGGCGGTTTCCTCCTGCACAACGTGGTGTTCTGGCTGCAGGACCCTTGAAAGGTACTTCTTGCTGCATAGATGAAGGGGGAGGGTGAAGCTTAGGGCGAGACCGACTAGAAAGCATCCCATGGCCTGAAATGGGAGGGGTGGAATGTTCAAATTATTTGATAATGATGATGATAATAATGATAATAATATTGGTAAGGTTAATGTGAAAAAAACATGAATATAATTGAAAACAAAATTAAAGGAATTCGATCACACATTTCCGATGAATGGAATGTTTATGATCGAAGCATTACAAATTCATCCAAGTATGTCAGAAATTCCCTCCCACTCATACAATGAACCCTCAAAAGTCTACTCGCCAGATAGTATTGGTGCTGAGCCCAGGTAAAGTAAGGATACTGCACCAGAAGCATAATTGAAATGACAGTATCTTGGATGCCAATCATGCGGTTGAAGTGGTCTGCTGGAAATCTGCAGTGAATGGTTCCTTATTAGAATGGGTGAATCACTAATCTAATTGTTTGACTTTAGTAGATTGTTTGGATGATGTACTTATTTGATTATCCGTTGAGTGAATAGATGGCTAATGCAGTGCTCAGATTACTTTTGTTGGCTGATCTTGAATTGTGTTATGTATCTACTGATTCATTTATTTCTCTGTCTACCTATATATAAATCACCATTAATTCATTTAGGTCAACTTTACCATACGGCGAGAATACAACGGCTTTCTAAACCTGATTCTGACGAAAGGATTTCCGACACTAAAACACGTTGGTCTGTTGATGATTAGGAACACGAGCCCGACATAGACGGCGGCGGAACTCTGGAACAAAAGCATGGAGTCCTGCACGATGGCCATCACGATTGCCAGAAACAAGGGGATGGCCATCGCCTGCGCTATCGCCAGTTGTTTCGGGAGACCACTTTTGCCTAAAATGAGGGAGGGGGGGGGCGAAATTGTTAAACAAGCAATTTGCATTAGTCGTAGTTTAAAGAGACAATTTTAAACTGAATTCCTTGTAAGAGATGTAGAAAACGTGTGAATCAAAATTAATCATTTCACAGCTTTAAATGTGGAATTATGGTTTCGATATTACAGCTTCATCAGAATTACGCAATGTAGATCTTTAATACATATTTGATTTACCTTTTCAAAGACATTCTTAAACATTTTTAAGAAACTTCGGATTTTGTCTCGACCTTGAATTTTGAAGGTTTCCGTTTCCATTAGATAGAATTACCTTTCTGGGCGTTGTTGGTTACGGCGTCCACAAGAAGGCTCGGTAAAGGCGAGGAGAAAATACACATGATGTTCGCGTATCCGTACATTCGAGAATAATGCGCCGCTGTGGGAGTGAAAAGCATGGATTCATAAACAAATGAATAGATAGATCAGTAAATGCGTATATGTATATGTATATATATGTATACATATACATATATATATATATATATATATATATATATATATTTATATACATACATACATACATATACATGTACACACACACACACACACACAGAAGTGTGTGTGTATATATATGTATATATATATATATACGTATATGTATATATGTACATATATATTATATATTTATGTACGTATGTACATATAAGCATATACATATACATATATGTATATATATGTACATACATACATATATATATATA
This sequence comes from Penaeus japonicus, assembly GCA_017312705.2. NCBI lineage: Eukaryota > Metazoa > Arthropoda > Malacostraca > Decapoda > Penaeidae > Penaeus > Penaeus japonicus. The sequence goes on from BOPN01001850.1 coordinate 57,872, forward strand.
TATATATATATATATATATATGTACATACATATATATATATATGTACATACATACATATATATATATATATATATATATATATATATATATATATACATACATACATACATACATACATACATACATACATATTTAATAAATTCATTTACTCATCTAATACCATTTTAATGGCTGTAGAGACACCGCGATACAGCGCTATACCTTTCCAACTTACTCTCCTCCACGCTTCGGGAAAACTTGTTAATCCACGAGTTAAAGTTTATGCTGAAAGTCGTTCCGGCGTAAAGATTACTGAAGAGCCAATAAGTGTAAAGGAAGCTGGAGATGGACATCAGGCTCTCCTGCAAAGGCAAACTCGGGGGCGGGGTCTTGTGGCGTTGCATTTCCTCCGTTTTCTCTGTTGGTGGAACAAGGAGAAGGTAGGCTATCGTTGGTGAGTTAATATTTGTGATTTGTGTATGGAAGAATATTTCGTAATTATTGTTAACTTGCTTTTCTGTATATATGATAAAGGTAATGCATAATAATGAAAAGACTGGTCCTTCTAAGAACGTATTTTGTGTAATCTTAAATTTGTTTCAGACTCCTATTCAGCGTTCCTGTAAAGTTCAAATAAAATGAAGCACGAATAAAAAGATGGCTACCTATGTTGTTTTTTTCTGAAGCTTGCACGAGACATACCTTTGTCGTGGGTATAAGGCACGTGATGCCTGGGCATGAGGGGCGTGGCGAGGAGGATGAAGGACGCAGCACCAGCGAATGCCAAGCAGGAGTAGGTCCACGAATAGCCAGCCTCGCAAGCGTACTAGGGTGAGAGGCTTCATTTTGAACGGTTGGGAGCAAGGTGGGTATTCAGGTTGACAGACCCAAGTTGATAGTTGTGGAATGATTATCGATACCCATTTAATTTTAGATTTATAGCTAACTTGCTGAATATTTGTTACAAATTATATTAATTAATTAGGCAGATAGATATATAAAGAGACTGATAAATAGATGGATAGATAAATGAATAAAACAAATAAATAAAACCTCACGAATGCGAATGCATCACGAAGTACCTGTAATATTATGAAGAGCGCCGCAGAGGGCGTATACAGCCCGCTGATAACCGACATGGCAGCGTCGCGTCGTTTGGGGAAGAAATTGGCCAGCTGGAGGCCCGCCATTCGTGATGTGTTGGCCCCTATTGACAACAGCATTGCAGCGCCCCATAAGAACGATGGAGTTTCTGTCGTACCAACTTTCTTTAGAATTCTTGTGATAGAACTGCCCAACGATGGTGAAATTTTCTGATAAAAACATTATGAGTGGATTTTTTTTTCATAGCATTGTTAGCGTTTCTTACGCCACCGAACTGTCAGACGAAATGTAAAGTCGGAATAAAAAATTGGCCGCTTACCCATACCCCCAGCGATTTTTACCCATGCTTCGAATAACGACCCCTCATCAAACCCCACAAACCGACCCTATCCCAACTACTACTGCAGCAGGACTCACGTTGGGATGTGAAGGATAGAAGGACGAATCCCCCCACCATGAGAGACCCTCCTACCACGCGCGTGAAGGCGAGTCCGAGGTGATGAAGACAGTAGCCGATGAGGAACCCTGGCGCGCCGTAGAGGAACACGGACGCGGTGTAGATGAGGGCGAACTGCTGGTCCCGGGCGGCGCAGTCTGGGGGAGGCTGCAACGGTGGAAGACTATATCGCGATGGGGAAGGTCGACGCTAAATGAATGATGAATAGATGAATGGATAATAAGGTAAGAAGAAGGTTGCAGGATCTACTCTCTCGTTGCTGTTAGCGATGGTGGAGTCGATCCTGGTCGTGGTTTCATTTACTAATCTCGAATTTTGTTTCAAAGGAAAACCGAGTGTCTTCATTTATCTGTCATTTTTTTCATAATGTTTTCCTCCATTTAGGCAAGAAACTTTATTTACTTAAAGAAACAGCTGGAGATAGCAAAATCAAATTAGAAAAGCGTTGACGAATTCATCGCCATGTCAACAAGAAGACATTCAAAAGTAATCTGTTTTCTAGACTAAAATAGAATTTGTTCGTGTTATTTTTACTTTGAAAATATTATTTTTCTTCATATTTTGCAATAGCCAGAGCAAAGCAACCTAAAATATTAAGTCGTATAGGTTCGGGAAAGTAATATGAACCTAATGAGAAGAATTAAAGCTTAATGTGCGTAGTTCATGATAATTTCCAAAGAAACATTTTTTCCATTATAATATGTTTACAAAAATGCAAACGCAGTGACGTGCATACATCTAATTACCGAAGCACTCTGGCAAGAGCTACAGGTTCTTGGTATGAGACCAAAGACTGCATAGTGAATAGGTTTAAGCTGCAAAATGGTGACAATGGATTTCTCAAAACAGAAATCGCCAGGCTAATTGTCTTAAAGTAATGCAAAGGAATTGGTATCCCATCATGTCATTTCCATTGTTAAATCATTTCCGAGGGAATGAGAAATAGCCAGTGACGAGTCACGGTATTTTGGAGGTTAATAGAAACATTTAAAAGCTAAAAGGGATTTTTATATGTGTGTCCTGTACGATAAACCATTAAATTTGACGTGTATATACATACGACATGGCGTACGCATACATACACACAGACAACACAAACACTCACTCACACTCACTCTCACACTTACACACACACACATTCGCACGTATATTTATATATACACATATGTATGTATTTGAATATATATATATATATATATATATATATATATATATATATATATATATATATATATACATATACATACACACATACATATACATATTCACATATTGTTAGATACGTATATAGCTACGACCTGGTGAAGAAATGTATCTCAACCAAAACTTGTCTCAAAACACTTTTAGTAAAATAAAATCCCAAAAATACTCACGGAATTAGGAAGAAAACCGTTTGCAGTCTGGAGGGTTGCATTCAGATTTTCGTCACCATCGACGCCTACTGCAGACCCACGGCACAAGTGACTATACACGCCCATGGTCTTGAGCACATGTACGAGGGACGCCCACCCAAACATGGGTCCCGACCACAACATCGCTTCTATTGTGGCTATGATGTAAGCCAGCCAGCGATGAGTCCTTGACACGTCACTTACTGAACGTGGCTGAGTGCAGAGAGGAAACATCGCAGTGCTTGTGAGTGTTTCAGATGTTACGAAGGGATGGGCGCGCAGCGTATAATATTCTGCTATATATCTTGCAGAGTGTATGCAATAAATATGAGATCGACTTCTTAACTATAAGGGAAAAAGTGTCGCGTGGAGATATTCGTCTAGAAATAGCGAAGGTGATGTTGGAGTGAAGTATTCGTTCGCTTGTCACGAGGAGACCATACTGGGACGTGTGACCGGCTTGGAAGTTAACGAGGGACAGATAAGCTCTCCTCTGATAGGCGTAAGTGGAAGAGGCGACCAAAGGCTTTGATAGGTGAAATGAGTGTTGTCTGTTTATGAGTAATTTTGATAGACTTTAATGGAATGCGGTAAAATATGATTGAGGAAATGGTTCGCTGTTGTGATGACGTTGCATTCTATATACCTGGTGTTAATAATGTTCAAATGATCTTAATACCCTCCTTTAAGATTATTTTTTTCCATGTTTTATTCACCGAAATTTATTCAAACTACGATTGAAAGTGCATGGCCATTCAACTTTCGATAAGTCTACGGGATGGCGATAGCTGTGCCATTGCTACTCTCACAGTTGCATTGGCCTATGAACTCAAGCTACGATATATACCGCATTGTTAGCCGCTTCGTAATACGAATAGCAATAACGATACCAATGATTAGAAAATGGTATATTGATGATAATATAATGACAATGATAGCAGTGCCTCAGATCTGTCCGACCCATGCTGAGCACACAACAAAACCTCTTAGGTTGCTCTATGTTTCAAGGTCTGTCGCACTTGACTGATTGGCAAAATAAGTAAAGATAAAGAAGATTGGGATATAAAAAATTAAACGAGAGCTATTTGTGACAGCGCTAGTGATAGTAATGTTAGACTGACCAGCTGACAGTGCGTAGGCACACACACACACACGCACACGCGCGCGCAGGAGAGAGTCACGCGCATTCAAACCGATTTTGAATTGACGACTTTTAGTGTAATTATTATTTGATTTAACGATTATTAGATGGATAACATTCATAATATATATCGACAAACACATTATGTTGTTTCATATCATATGCATAGAGGGCAATGATGACACATTAAGTGAAGAATGTTTTTTTTTTTACAATACACAGACGTTCTAAAGGTATCCAATGCGGCTTTATAATAATCACAATCATCATAATAGTAGCAGTTAATAGCAGATGATAGATAACAGTAATCAAATTATAAGCCTGCAATTAAACTCCGTAATTAATTTATGAGACAAATCGATATAGATATTCTCGTGTTGCACGGTATTTAATGCTACAGTTATGTTCAAAATACTACAAAGGCGACACAGAATCTACGCTCGGTAACTGATTCAGATTTCTTGCGAGTCGATTTTTTCGTGTACTTCACTTATGGATGGATTATAGAGTCGATGTTTTTGGCACTTTACAGCAATTTTACGCAAATCAAATTCAA
>BOPN01001850.1:92500-95000 GCA_017312705.2 Penaeus japonicus
TTGAGCTCTTCTACATGACCTCGCGTGAGCAAGGCTTTTTTTTTTTAGCTTCTGTGAATGTAAACCTATTCATCATTCTCATATTAAAAAAATAGGAATGGAATGTTCACATTGTTTGTAGAGTACCATCCTAGCAACTATTCATCTCAAATCAAACATGAAAATGTGTAGTGTATATAACACACTGACAAAGTTCACACGTGTATTATTCTTTTTTCTTGTTTTTTTTTTCTTTCTTTCTTTCCCTGATGCCTGAGAGCACAACTATACATGATGTCAGCAGTAAGGCTAGGGTTCTACACCTCATCTTAGGACCTACAGCAACGGTATGTCAGCAAGTCGGGAATTGCAGAAGCAAAAGTCTGCGGACAACACAGCCATGTTTCACTATCACAAGCGTTGGTGGGTATTACTGCTACAGTTACATTTTGGCAAAAAATGCTAAAACATCTGCAAAATCTTGGGCTTAGGCTTGGAAATTTATATGATCAATCTTACATAAACTTGATTTCAGTACAATCGTGCTCTCAGAGGGGGAAGGAAGGGGGAAGGGGGGAACTGGCTCGAAGTTGGGGTTGCTGGTTTATGAAGTATGATATCCCTCGTATTCTAAAACCGTTTATGTTCGTTTTCAATTTTTATCAATGCCACGAAAAAAAATATAGAACAGTTGTGTAAATGATGTTTTGCTTAATATTCAAACTATTTTCCCTCAATAAAAGTCACAGTTTCGCATGTATTACCGACAAGGTAATTATAACTTGTAGCTTGAAGGGTACAATTAAAAGAACAATTTTTACTTTCTCTCCATAATTTTAGTTATATACCGTTTTCATTGATCACCTAAGCACAGCACTTTTCTAGATAAGCAAATCAAAATACGTCTCACATCAAAAAAGACAATCTGTGCACCTGTGTCAGTCTCACCTGAGTATACATGCTATTTTAATTTTTGGTTTACCTCATCGATTGCATTTGCCAAATAGTAAAATGCTGCCGTGTGGTGACAAGACTACGTACTGGACGTGAAAAAACTGATTCATTTTGATTACAAATAGAATATTTGGCAGAACAGGCTGTCACATGCCCGTCCATAGTAAACCCATTTTCGTTCTCTTGGTACAGTGGCGGTGCCTGCAGTGTTATTACAACCAATGCATCTCACTCAGTGATCATATGTTGAAAGTGCAGTGGCGTTCATCAGTAATGTTCATTTCTTCTTCTCTCTCTCTTTTTCTCCGAATTGTGTAACTCGTAACGGACTGTACCCCACCAAAGCAGAATGGTAATCGAGAGAGTTTCGCGTCTCACATAAGTAACTGAAAGGGTGGCAGTGTGTGTGTGGACCCTATATATACACAATAACTCTATTGAAGTTAGACCAAGCTATGTTATGTGTTCTCACTCATCGTTTGTCTTAACGATGTTTATATTCGTTTATCAAAATAAAACAAGACTGAGAAAACAGCATATTCAGTTACTGGTGTTAGAACAAATATGCACATGTTTCTATATGCAAGGGACAATACTGAAATACTGATGGTAATCGTCATCTTAATCAACAAGGTGGGGAAAATGCCATAATAGTAGTTCCCTGTCAGAGGTAAAATACAAGAACCAAAAATATTACAAATACAATGACAAAACAAGAGACTTGAACCAGAGTACCACTCCAGTTCGCACCTGTGCTTTCTTTGATACTTCAACTGACCTATAAAAGATAGGACATTCTTATCACTCATTTTTTATCATTATATCTTTTTCTTCCCTCATCTTAAAGATTTTTTTTTCCCTTAATCTATCACACACAGCGAGATGGCAAGTGTATCTGTTTTCCTGGCTACGACTCTGCGTTTCTTTCTCTCCCTCATTGCTATTGCTCTTTCTCTCTCTCACTCCCTCGCTCTCATTTCTCTCCCTCCCTCGCTCTCATTTCTCTCCCCTCTCTCTCTCTCATTGCTCTCTCTCTCTCACTCACTCCCTCGCTCTCATTTCTCTCCCCTCTCTCTCTCATTTTTTTCTCTCTCTCACTCCCTCATTGCTCTCTCTCTCTCTCTCTCTCTCTCTCTCTCTCTCTCTCACACACACACACACACACACACACTTAACTCATTCATCCTTTCCCTTCGCGTTTAGCCATCTCGTGGTAGCAGCGGCGGAGACAGGTCTAGATCTAGCTCGTCAGCGCTGTCGTCGTCGTTACTGCTGCAGGCCGCCGTTGTACGCGTAGTCCGCCTTGTTATGCATGATCAGCTTGTCGTCAACGAAGTAGAAGCTGTCGCTGCGGGTGTCGAACGGGTTCCGGATCATCTCTTCCGCTGCGAAGGAGGAGGTGGTGGTCAGTTAAGGGTCCTTTCGGTAAAAGTGGGGGAGGAGAGTGGGGCAAGGGGAGAGGGGGGAGGAGAGTGGGGCAAGGATAAGGGAGGAGTGGGGAGATAGGGGAGTAAAGAAGGTGGGGGAAAAGGGGAGAGGAGAATGGGGGGAGTGGGAGGAGGGTTAG
>BOPN01001850.1:100000-102500 GCA_017312705.2 Penaeus japonicus
GGGAGAGTGGGAAGAGGGGGGAGGAGGTAGGGGAAAGAAAGAAGAAGGTGAGAGAAATAAGTGTGAAATGGTAAAGGGGGGAGGCGAAAGAGGGGGGATGGAGGGAAGGGGGAAGGGAATAGCAGAGAAGGGAGCGGGGAGAGAAGATGGAAGTGGGTAGGGGGAAGAGGGGAAAGGGGGGTGGGGAGGCGGCAGTTATTACTCCAAAATGACAGAGGTCTTATTAATACCGCCCTTCAGAGCAATTAGCGAGGCCAATTATCCGTAATGACCCGGCCTTTTAGTCAGACCGAGTATATCAGTCATACACGTCTGCTTCAAACCCACAGCCAGACAAACATTTCTGTTATGATTTTCGATTCTTGGAGAGAAAGAGAGTTAGAGGGAAAGGATGGGGGAAAGGGAGAAGAAAAGAGAGAGGGAAAGAAAGAGAAACAGAAAGAGAGAGAGAGAGAGAAATTGATGCGTCAGTTTCCAATAATCACAGGCACAAAAAGTTCCCAACCCTTTAGCAGTAGATCCGACATAAATACAGAGAATCAATGGAGCGATCTTGCCACACCTTCTAAGACTAAAACTTCAAATGAACAAACAATGAGGATAATCAAACCACCCAAATCAAATCAGGCGCAAAAAACTCAAACCAACGCCCGTTATTGCAATTGCAAATTGTGACAATTAGTGAGAAACAACAATGATAAATAAATAAGTGTAAGCAGACTACTTTTAGCTTGCACTTTCCCATTCAGGTCATGAAGGAAGAGAGGAAGGGGGGTGGAGAGTGAGAGAGAGGAAGGGAGGATGGGAGAGAGGGAGGGAGAGGGACGATGGGAGAGGGGGAGGGAAAGCGAAGGAAAAAGAGAAAGGATGGGAGAGAGGGAGAAAGTGGGAAAGAGAGGATGTAAGAAAAGGAGAGGGAGGAAAAGAGAGCAAGAGAGAGAGGGAGGGAAAGAGGGGAAAAAGAGAGGGACGGGAAAGGATGAGGAGCAGAAAGAAGAGGAAAAAGAGGAGGCGGAAGGATGAGGAGGAGATGATGATGATGATGAAGTGAAAAAGAAAGAATAAACAAGAGGAAGTTAAAGGATAATAAGACGAAAGAAAACCGAGGGCAAGTGGGCGGATGGGCGGGTGGTAGGAAGTCCAACAAATGCATCACAAGAATAGATCAAGGAAGCCAAAATCCCTCCCTTGCCTCCCCCTCCCCCTCCCCCTCCCCCTCCCCCCCTGAGTCTCGCGCCTAATCCCGTTGTCATAAGTAGTATCTTTGCCTTCAAGGAAAAAACACTGCCGAGTTGTGTGTTTGTGTTCGCTTCTCTTTTTTCTCTCTCTCTCTTGTGCACCGAAGGTGTTTGTTTGTTTGTATGTCAGTCTCTCTCTCTCACTCCCGCACTCACTTATTTGCGACCCATTCGTACAAATGATACACAACTACAAATAACGGTAATAGGAGTAATAATGATAATAATAATAATAATAATAATAATAATAATAATAATAACGCCAAAAACAACAAACTCCTGCCCGCCATCTGCGTGAGCTTTCTCTGCCGCTCTCCCAGGACATGTGACTGACGCCCGCGTTTGACCGCCCACGAGTGACGGGAAACCAATAAAGAGAAGAAGAAAAAGAAAGTAAAGCAAGGTTGGTATTTGTATGTTTTTTTTCTGTGTGCGTGCGTGTGTGTGTGTGTGTGTGTGTGTGTGTGTGTGTGTGTGTGTGTGTGTGTGTGTGTGTGTGTGTGTATGCGCGCGCTCTTACTTGAATCAAATTCTATAAATTCTTTGAAAACATCTGATATCGCAACCGAGATAGAATCAAAAAGAAATAAAATTCGTTCCTTATAACATACATCCAACTCGAAGTAACTTTAACACAGCACTTTCCGAACAGGGAGCGCATTCCGGTTACCACCACTGCTCACGTAAGCCGAGAGAGGAAATTCAAAGAGGACATTTTTAGGATATAGAACTGGGAAAAAAAGAAGGGTAATATATATAGCAATAGGTGTAGTAAGGGGAACTGAAGGATAAATTTAAGTATTTACATAATTCCCTCTCTCTTCCTCCCTCCCTCCCTCCCTCCCTCCCTCCCTCACCTCTCTCTCTCTCTCTCCCTCCCTTCCTCCCTCACTCTCTCTCCCTCTCTCCCAATCCACCCATCCATTCATCTATCTATCCATACATACACACAAATCTACACATCCACTAACACAAAGCCATACCACATGACAGGGAATACATGACCGCCTATTCCTTATCATTATCACCAATATCGTTATTCTAATTTCATCATTTTTTCACATGGCGGTTTCCATGACTTGTTTACTACCAACTTGTTTATATGACATGTTGGCACAAAAAGGGAGAGGGGGAGGGGGAGAGGTGGGGGGAATGGGGGACAAGGCATCGGCTTTTCCATTCAAAAAATGTGTCTCTTAATTGGCTGGCCGGTAGAGGGGGGGTGAGGGGGTAGGAGAGGGTGGAGGAGGGAGGAGAGAGGA
>BOPN01001850.1:105000-112500 GCA_017312705.2 Penaeus japonicus
GGAAAATGGAGGAAGAAGGGAATAAGAAGGGGAGAGCGGAAGGCAAACGCAGAGCATGGAGAGATGGGAAGAGAAGGAGAGAAAAAAGAAAAGGGAGAAGGAGAGGAGCGAAGAAGAAGAAGAGAGAAGAAAGGCGACAGGTCCTGTTGTCATTATGAAGTAAACACACCCCACTCAACCTCCATACACTCTTCTGCCAATGACAAGTCTCATTCTACTAGACACCAAATAAATTAATCAAATACATAAATCAAGAACGGACAGTTGCACGAAATATCTAACCGAGAATATATAATTCCACAAAAAGGGCATTTCATCTACCTTCATCGGTTATGGCACAGTCAATGAAGCTGCATATAAGCAATTGGCCGGTATATAAATATGCCATGTAACTACGTTTGGACCGGGATATGACAGGAGGCAAAATCGAAAGATAAATCTCGTTTTACACGTTGTGGAATAAGTTAAGTTTCATTTACCTTTCTTTCTCTCTCAAAGAACAGACTGCATTAGATAATGAAATTCAATCGTTCTAAGCAAGGAATTGAACCGAAACGAATGATCAAATTAAATCGGATTAAACACGGACTCTAACAGATGAGGAAGAGCTACAGCCCATCCCGAAGAAAGGCGACGTCAGCCAAAGGGGAAGGGCCGTGCGACATTTCGCCTCAGCCCTGGGAGACTTTGGGGGATGTCCCTCGACGCCGCACACAAGCTCATGCACATCCAGATATTCGTGGGCACATACATATACAACTACGAAAGTGCAAAAACACATATACACATACGCAGGCGCATTCTCTCCCCTGTCCCTTTCATTCTCTCTCTCTCTCTCTCTCTCTCTCTCTCTCTCTCTCTCTCTCTCTCTCTCTATTCCCCCCCAACAACTCCCAAGTCAACACAGGAGCTTCTAAATCCCAACCGCAAATCTGCCTCAACACCCTTACCACTCCTCCCCCACCCCCAACCCCAACGCCAACCCCTCCCCCCCTCCCCCAGACTCACCGAGCTCGTAGGGCAGCGTGGGGAACTCGTAGATGTGCTCGCACGTGTTCTTGGAGTTGGGGATGCAGAAGCCGAACTCGAAGTCGAAGGTCTTGAGGAGCTTGTCTCTGAAGAAGTGGCGCTCGATCATCCGGAATTTGTTCACCGGCCGTCTGCCCACCGTGAACTCGACCCTGTGGGGAGGAACACCGGGGGATTAGTCTCCGAGTTGGAGGATAGCTTGCTGAGGATCGTGTAAGGAGCCTTGAGAGAGAGAAGGAAAGAAAAAAAGAAAGAAAGAGAGGACATGAGTGTTTTGCGTCGTCCGCTGAAACGGAAGGCTGCCTAACTCGTCGAGTTGTAGTTGTGCTTGTTGAGGATTATGTGAGGAGCATTGGCAACCGTAAATGAACAGAATGTGCTGTTAAGGATCTTATAAGGGAGCCTTGGGAGAACTAAAATTAGTGATTAGGTGAAATGGTTATCCCGTGAACTCAACCCTAGGGGAGGAACATCGGGATGACTAGTCTTCAAGTTGTAAGGAACGCTTGTTGAGGATCATACAAGGAATATTGGAAATAAGTGCTTTGTATCATTTACTGAAACGGTCGTCTGTCCAAATCGTCAACCCAACACTGGGGAGGACTTGGGGAGTGGGAGGGATCAGTTATGAAGCTATACGGAAAAAAAACCTTTTTAGGATCATACAAGTTTAAATCAGGAATGAGGGAGTGGAAATAGCAGGGAATTATTTGAATCAGGACCTAGGGAAACGGTGAATCCAACCCTAGGGACAGCGAGGATAGGTCGAAAGACTTATAACCTGTATGGACAACTGATCTGGATTATGAATATCACCCTACCATAATAAATTACTTGGATAGAAAACCATTTTTTATTTTTTGTTATGGCTTATATAAGGATAGTTTGTTCAAGGCTCCATCATGAGGCGTGGTTGGAATTCAAAGTGAATCCAACCCTGCGGATAATAAAAGGATTAGCGATGAAGCTACATGGGTTTAAGATAACTTATCTAGGATTATACAAGGGGGATTTAGAATGGATTATATATAAAAACGTACTTGGATCAGGAAATGTTAATTATCCATCCGTTAAGTAAGGGTCACTTACACTCAAAACGAATTGGATATTCCAACCTTGTGATTAGAAGAGTACGATTGGCTCAAGAGGATTGGAAAATTGATAGTACGTAAGTAGGATTAGGAAAATCGTTGATCGACCGTGTCCCTGGATAACACATAGGGATTACTATCGAGGATTAGGATTACACAGCCGAGAGGAGAATCACCAGGATTAAGAAAACGAAATCGGCATCCAAGAGAAAACCGGGATCAGAATCACAGGTCAAGGATTAGGAAGGCATAATCACGATTGGGATAATCTTCATTGGAATTACAATATTGCGATGAGGGCTAAATGTCTGAGAGCGGGATTACAAGGATAGGATTAAATCATTTCCTGTGATAGCGATCAGGATTGAGGCGCTCGGAGGGAGGGAGAGAGGGAGAGGGGGAGAAAGAGAGAGGAAGAGAATGAGAGATGGTGAGAAAGAGGGAGAGGGAGGTAGAAAGAGAAAGGGGGAGGGAGACAGAAAGATAAATATAAATATATATATATATATATATATATATATATATACATATATATATATATATATATAATTTTTTTTTTCCTTGTCATTTCCCTTCTCCCCGTCCTTCCTTCTTCAAGAAGGGGAATGGGGAAGGAAGGGCGAAGGGAAGAGGAAAGGGGAAGGTAAAGGAGGAAGGAGAAGGGGAGGAGGAAGAGGACACAGGAAGGAGGAAGGAGGTAGAAAGTAAAAGAGGAAGAAGAGGAATAGAGTATGAAGTAAGAAAAAAGGAAAGAAGGAAAACCAGGAGGCGGAGGAAAGAGGAATGAAGAAATGCAGTGGTAGTAGAAAGAGAAGAAAAGAAAGGAACAGACTGAAAAAAGAAGAAGAAGAGAGCACGAGGCGATAGGCCGCCTTCAGCCTCCATAAACCTCTCGGATATTTTATGGCTACATCCCCCCACCCCCTTACCTTACCCTCCCTGCCTCCGTAACACACCCTCCCTCACCCCTGTCCCTCTCATCCTCAACTCCTAGCTAGCTTCCCTCTACCCTTCCTACATCCCACCTGCTCCTCATCCCTTACCCCACCCCCCTCTCCCCATCCCTCATCCCACCCTCTCCCCATCCCTCATCCCATCCTCTCCCCACCTCTCACCCCATCGCTCCCCTTCCCTGCACCCTCACTTTCCCTCATCTCCCCTGCCCCACTAGCCATCCCCCTTCCTGCTCCCTTTCCCTAACCCCCTCCCATCGTCTCTCACCCCCTCCATACCCTCCATTCCCTAGCTCCCTACCACCAACCCCCTCTCTGCCTGCCTCTACCCCCCCCTCCCAATCTCAGGAGCTTATCTCCACGTGATGCTGCCGACCTTCCAGCGCAGTGACGACGCCATTTTTCACTTTTATATACGAGAGTTAGGGAGAGAAAACATACAGTGTCCTTGTCATGATAACAACAACAACGGCAACGTTAAGAAAGATAATAATAATAATAAAAAATAATAATAATAATAACGATCTCTATATCTCCACCCAACTTTCACCATCTCTCCCTTCCACATTCTCCTTCCATTATATTTTACAGAGAGAGAGAGAGAGAGAGAGAGAGAGAGAGAGAAAGAGAGAGAGAGAGAAGGGGCAATATAAATCACCAAAATCAACTCAGCCAAACCTTATAGGAAATACGAAAAAACAAACGGCAATTTTTGGAACGAAAATCACACAGATTTAAAAAGACTCCATTTGACCCTTTCAAAGGATTCGCATTCGACAGGGGAAAAAATTCTCTTCAAATAATGAAAGAGTGGATTTCCCTCTTCATATCTTGTTACCCTGTCACCAGGGATTCTCTTGCAAATTCTGTGGCCAAGGCCAGTGTCAGCAGAGGGTGAAAAAGGGTGGTATTTATAGTGTCAGCAGAAGTCGTTTTGTGTTAAATAGGACTTCAGGAACGTCAGCACAAGTCATCCAAGTGGTAAAGAGGGGTATCTATGGCATTGGCAACAGGCTTCGTATAGGTGCTAAAAATATTTATAGTGTCAACAGACGTCGTCTCCGCGTTAAACAGGACTTCAATAATGTCAGCAGAAGTCGCTTGGTAGTGGGACTCGTGACTTTCAGTACAGCCGTCGCATCGCTACCAAACCATGTGTTGAACTCCTCTCTTATACGTGACAACTTGCTCGCATATACACTAGAGCTACAGAGCGTGTTTAGAGATACTTGGTTGTCAAGTCAAACCGAGCGAAGGGCGCACTTCCTAGAAAATATGCAGGATAAACACGTACATACGACTGCATATACTATAACGCATGCAACTAAAGTGCTTACCTTCGCACCAAACTCAAAAGCCACCACCCCTTACAAAAAGTGGTAAATTTCCGTAATAATCTCGTGAACGAAGGTTAACGCCTGGAAACAACAACAACAATAAAAACAGTAGGCCTACCTGTCCCATGTGAAATTTAACTGCAGTTCAACCCTCCTTCCTTCCCTCCCCCTACTCCCTATCCCCCTCCTTCGCCCAATTCAGGCACACGAAGCCTCCAGACATGCAGTTCAGACACAGGCGAGACGGCGGTCAGACGCATGTCACTCCCCAGACAACGAGCCCGAGACAGAGGGCTCCGCAAACACTGAGTCGGAGGAGGCATGACCTTCTTCGTTCAGACAAAGACACTTTTCTTTGTCACAAATGAAGCGACGTGAGTTCATTTTTTTAAGATATGGAGGTATGGCAAGATTCGCTACAAAGAGACACGAATTCAAATCGTTGCTAAGACTAAGAAATAAACAAAACAAGGCACATCAACAAGACACTCCTCCCTCCCAACCAGCCAGACACACTAGACAGTTTCCAGACTTAGGCCAGACACGGATCTCGCCCCTTCTATCAACCATACATCGACTGAATTCATAAACCAATCAACCAGGACACCGCGGAGTCAAGACAACCAACCAAACAAACAAAAACGCCCAGAACACTATTTAGACCTTGGAAAAAAATATCTATCATAGAAATAGGTTTCCAAAGTCTAAAGCCACACCCAAAACAGCAAGCAGTGATCTCCACAAGCACTAACCAGACGTTGAAAAATTCTTCATACCTCCAGACAACCGATGCGAGTCAGGCACACTAACCAGGCGAAAGATAAATGACTTCGATAAAAAGTTTCTCCCCTCCTCTCTCTCTCTCTCTCTCTCTCTCTCTCTCTCTCTCTCTCTCCCTCTCTCTCTCTCGCACGCACCCCGGCCGTTACGTCATCCTGCCTCGCCCTCAACACATGGAATCAGAATGCAAGGAGCAGACCTTGTTCTCCACAATACCAAGACACGGCTGCTTTACTACCACCTCTTTCTTCCCTCTCTTTCTCTCTGACATCCCTCATCTTCTTCTCCCTCTCTACCTCCATCCCTCCCCTCCCCTCTTCCTCTCCCTCCCTTTAATCCTCATCCTCGCACCCTCCCTCCATCCTTCCATCTCCTTCTCTCTCTCCCTCCCTTCCCCCTCCTCCTCATCTCGTCGGATGCTGCGCGACGGCGAGACGGATGCTGAGAAAGGAGTCCTTAACCAGGGGGGGAAATGACGATGCTTCCCACGACCTGATCTCAGCATCTTCCATCAGTTAAATTGATAGCTTTTTTTCATAATCATAGCTTAATAGGAAGGCAATTAAATGGAGACAATCTGCATAGAAGCTTTGATGTTGATTTTATTTTTTTAAGCTTTAATGACCGATTCTTTTCTTACCGACATATTATTTTTTGAATTTCCAAAATAAATAAATAAACAGACACCAATTGAAATCACTGAAAGCAATGAAAGTTTGCTATCTTTATCTAAGGTAATTTACCTGACGTAACAACAACAGCTTTTTCGTTCAACTGAATCTGTGAACATCTCGATAATCCGAACATCAAGTTCTGTTAAGTTACCCGTATCTGGAGTTGCAATTTCGCCCCTTCGATAACAGTTGCAATGGCAAGGGAATCAACAGACAAAGATGACAACGAAAAACAACAACTATCAGCACGGTGAAAATAATAACAATAACAAAAACGACTTTAAAAAATACAAATTCACTTAATTATTTCCTCCCACGAACGTAAATACAAGAACAAAAAACGACGACGGACAACAACAACAAAGACTACGAAGGTGAAATAAAGGGAAAAGAAAGAGAAACAGAAGGACGACGGACAATAGTAATGCATGAGACAAAAAATGGATGATAAATAAAATAAAAAGAAGAAAAAGAATATGTAGCAGGAGAATAGGAAGAGGAAGAAAAGAACCAAGTACCGCCCCCCCCCCCTTTCCCCTCTCCACTACACGAAAGAAGCTGCAACCTTATACATAGTGTATTTTCAGTTTATTGTGTGGAACTATCCTTGCAATGCATCTAGAAATCTAATTCAATTCAAGTTGCATCTTAAATACATTGTTCTGTTTGTTGGTGATGTTATATTCATTGACACTATCTATAATCATTATAATCATTATACTATTGCAACCTAACGTTAGTATTAGTTTGATTAGCTTTGCTGTATCCCCTGGTTGGAAACTCTCTCCCCCTCTCCCTTCCTCCCCCTCGCATCCTTCCTACCACTTCCACTGCAAAAACAAAATGCAAGCTATCTAGTATGCAAGAGAATCAATTGGTGCTTCAGCCACCCCTCGTCCTCCTCACCCCTACCCCTCGCCCTAGCCCTCCCACCCTCACCCCCACCCCTCGCCCTTCCAACCTCACCCCCACCCCACCCCTCTCCCTCAACAACGCACTGAATCTGACGGTTATGATTGTATCCTTATCCTATTAATTACCCTCATCTACCCAGTCTGTGATGTCCAAATATTCCAAAGTAAGTAAATAAACTTAATAAATAAACAAAATTAATTAATCAATCAACAGATATACTTGAAAAAAAAAATGAAAATTAAATGAAAGAAAATAGAGAGTTTGCACAGGGACGAATAGGCCTACCAGGCAATATTCCCAAATCCAGAGATTGCAATATTAATCCCTCTAGCATTGCAATCCGAACCTGCAGTGCGGCGCTCGTCCACTATCACCCACTCGTAATCATCCACCGACGCGGCTTCTTTTTTGCAGACCACTTCGCATACTAAAATAAGGAGATTAGCGAAAGAGGGAGGAGAAGGAGAGAGAGAGTGTTTCATGCACCTCCGTCATACCTGGCTCGCTCCCTCCCTCCATCCCTCCCTCTTTCCCATCTCTTCTCGGTCTTTGTCACTATCTCTCTCCCTCTTCTTTATATCGTTCCTCCGATTACAAGCCATCGACCGCTCAGCAAACACATAGCAGGTGGAAGGCAAAAGTGGAAGCCAGGTTCGGAGGTGGAGTGCCAACAGGTGGAGCTGAGGGAAAGGCACTTATGACGCCCTGTTAACCCAAATCC
>BOPN01001850.1:115000-125000 GCA_017312705.2 Penaeus japonicus
AACGGTCTTTAGCTTGAGGAACTGCGGCGTGAACTGGTACCTGACGAAGCGGCCAGCGTTGGGGTCACTCTCTTCCTGGTCAATACCGGCGTCGCCCTCCTCGGTCTCTGCAGGGGCAAGGCCAGAGGAAAATGTTCAAGGCGTTCGAGGAACGTTCACTCGAGTCGTTCGTTAAACCTCTAACACACTCGTGGGAGTTAGTGTGCATACCAATGGGGACGGAAGTCGCTGGTGTTACCGATGGTATTTTCCCGTGCGGGCGAACCGGTTGGGAAGGAAAAAAGAAGGAAAGAAAGAAAAAAAGTGCATGAAATAAAATTGAGAAAAAAGGGGAAAATGGGGAAATAAAAGGAAAAAGAAGAATAAAGAAAAATGATGAAGAAAAATACACACACACACATACACACATTTAATCATTAGTATGTAAACTGGTGACAAAAATTCGTTGCACGAAGACTATCATCATGTGATACCCGATGACAATGACCCTGATTACACCAAGCATAAAAACATCAAAAACACCAACACTGCAAGGTATGCAAAGATCGACAAAAGAAATTCCCCGGCCACGGTAAAAGAACGGAAGCCCTTCTATGCAAATTCATATAGCCTCTTATTTTCCGCGAGGTTTCCCGCTGACGATAATTGTTCGGGGGGTTTCCGGCTGAAGTGAATCTCGAATTCGCTTCCGTTGAGAAAGGCCAATTTCTGGCGTAATGGATACCACATCCACACACGTCTATGTGTATTACTGAAAGAGATGGGGGAGGGGGAAGGGAGAATGAATGGGAGAGGGAGAGGGAGAAGGAGAGGGAGAAGGAAAGGGAGAGAGGGAGAGGGAGAGAGGGAGAGAGAGAGAGAGAGAGAGAGAGAGAGAGAGAGAGAGAGAGAGAGAGAGAGAGAGAGCATTTCCTCCACAAGCAACAATATCAATTGCACCTGATGATCTCACTCAAGCCTTGGCCGAAAAGCATCTTTGCGAACTTGTGCAACAAGAGACTTAAATATACCACACACAGAAAAGCTTGCTTTCAATTCCACTTTACGGGGAAGGGGAGGGAAGAAAGGAGGAAAGAAGGGATGGAGGGAGGGAGGGAGGGAGGGAGGGAGGGACGGAGGGAAGAGGGGAGGAAGAGGAGGGAGGAAGAGTAGAGGGGGAGCAGAAGAGAGAGAAATAGTGGAAGGAAGGGGTATAGGATTGAGGAAGGAGAAAGGGCTGAATGGCAGGAGGGAGGGAGGGAGGAGGAGGGGGGGGGGGCAGGGGGGTGGGGATGGATGGGAGGGGGTGGAGTTAAGGAAGCAGAGAAGGAAGCAAGGAAAGAGGGAGAGAGAGAGAGCAGGTGTAAGTTCATTCCAAACTAAGCTGCTTCTTCTCTGCCAAGTTTGGTTTAATCTGGAACGGTTAACAGCCAGCAAGATAGTAAGGGTGTCTCTGTAACTCACACAGGAACAGAATGGAAATTAATTCCTTTATTTCATGATTATTAATGACTATTAATTTGCTATTAGCTGTTATTATCATCATTAATTTGGTTGGGGAAAAAAACGGGTATATCTTTCTACCTTGTTCTTTCAGTATCCAAAAAAAAAAAAAAAAAAAAAAAAAAAAAAAAAAAAAAAAAAAAAAAAAAAAAAAAAAAAAAAAAAAAAAAAAAAAAACAGGACACCGTGCATATGCCTAAACAAAATATAAGGTAACTGATAACAATGATGATAATAATAATTGTGATAATGATGATGGTGATGATTGTTGATGATGATACACAACACAGCAAAAAAAAACAGTAATCACAATCATCACAAAGTACAACTCATAAACGGCAATATCAATAAATAAATAAATAAAAACATAGAACATTGCGCCAACAAACTAAAACGCCGAAATGAAACACCGCTGACCCCTCCATGGCGGACGACCTCGGGACCTCAGTCCATCTATTCATCGATCTATCTATCCGTCTGCCGATCTATCCCTCCATCCATCTATCTATCGATCTCTATCTATCTTAGTGCCCGTCATCTATCTATTTATCTACATCTCACTATCAATTTACCTAATCATCCATCTATCTATCTATCCTTCTACCCATCTAATTATCTATCTATCTAGTCATACTACATAAATATTCATAAAAAAATGAAAGAGAGGGAGTGATGAAAAAAGCATCCGGACACTCAAGAGCATTTTTTTCCTCACACGCTTTTCCATACCGGGCCAACAGGTCACCAATCCCCCTCCCCCCCTACCCCCTCCGCACTCTGCCGGTCGCCACTCAGTGCCAATGCTTTCTAAGTGCCAGCCTCTGCTAAGTGTCTAAGTGCCGACCTTAAGTGCTGGGGGGACGGGCGGGGGACGAGGGGGGGTATGGGAGGGGCGGGGAGGGCTGGGGGTGTAAGGGCAGAAGATAAAATGAGAGAGAGAGAGAGAGAGAGAGAGAGAGAGAGAGAGAGAGAGAGAGAGAGAGAGAGAGAGAGAGAGAGGGGGGGGGGAGAAAAAGAGGGGGAAAGGGTAAGGGAAAGAGAAAGTGAAAGAGAGAGAGACAGAGAGAGAACCAGGCAGAGAGACAGAGAGTGAGAGAGAGAGAGACAGGGAGAGAGTGAGAGAGAGAAAGAAAAGGAGGGAGGGAGAGAAAGGAAGAAAGTTATAAAGAAAGAGAAACAGAAATGGAGATACGTAGAAGAAAAACGGAGACAGGGGAGGATGGGAGGGCGTAGGGGAAAAGAAAAAGCCAGAGCAAGCCAATACACCAAAAACTTTATGTAATGCTTCGGTAAACAAGTGTTCATATGTGTCCGTGTGTGTCCTTGTCTATCTATGTGCGTTTGTGTTCCTGTACATAAAGCCACCGAAAAGGCATTAATCCTAACCAAACCAAAAACAAAAACAAAACTCACCAAACAAACATATAAAACATGATATACAGAAAAGAACAAACACTTTTAGAAAAAAGAGCAAATAAAATAAGTGAAAAAATAACAGAGAAAAAAGATAATGTAAACAAAAGGAAGAAAAAAAAATAGAAGAAAATCAAACCAAAAAAAAAAAAAAAAAAAAAAAAAAAAAAAAAAAAAAAAAAAAAAAAAAAAAAAAAAAAAAAAAAAAAAAAAACTAAATACAAAACAGAACAAAAATAAATAATGAAAAAAACAAACTTATAAACCTCTTTTTTTTGGGGGGGAAACCCTTAAAAAGGAAGAAATAAAATCGAAGGAGAAGAAGGTAGCATCAAATCCCCCAAATGGAAGACGCACGAACTTCAAGGGAAACGAAATGAGCGGCGGGGATGATCCCGGAGCCGAGGAAAGAGGATTAAAATAAAAAAATAATGAAAGAACAAACCAACTAAAAACTCAAATGAAAAGATAAAATTATACAACGGGGAAGGGGATGGGGGCAAGGAAGAGAAAGAGAAAGAAGAGAAGGGGAAGGAGGATGACGAGGAGGTTGAGCAAGAAGAGGAGGAGGAAAAGGTTAAGGAAGAATAGGAGGAAATGGTAGTGGGAAGAGGAGGAAGCGGAGGAGCAAGGGGAGGGGAGATATAAGAAGGAGAGGGGGGAAAGGATGTAGAGAGATATAAGGAGGAAGAAGAGGAGGAGAGAGAGGACGAAAAGGGTGGAGAAAGAGATGAGGAGAAAAAGGATGAAGAGGAGCAAAGAGATGGGGAGAAGAATGTAGGGGGAGGAAGAGAAGGTAGCATTAGCAGCAGCAGCAGCAGGAGGAGGAGGAGGAGGAAAGAGAAGAGGAGGAAGGGGAGGGGAGAAATAGGAAGGAGAGGAAGAGGAGGTTAAGAAGGCGGGGGAAGAGGAGAAAGAGGAAGATGAAGGGGACAGAGATGAAGAGAAGAAGGAGGAGGAGGACGAGGACGAGGAGGAGTAAGAGGGGGAAAGGGAATGGGTAGGACGAGGAGAACAGGAGGCGAAAGAGGAGAAGGACGATGAAGCAAGCAGATGAGAGGAGGAGAAAGGAGGAGTAGGAGGAGGTGGAAGAGAGTGGAGAAAAAATAGCAACATAATAAATATACTTCTATAATAATGATAATAAATTCATGGTAGCGTCTCAGCAAATCGATATCCGCCAAGGTATCCATGAGCCCCGTTAACGGCTGCAATATTAGTAATACCAACAATAACATACATAGCGATAATAATTGCAATACTAAGAACAACAACAAAGACACTGTTAATGCTGATGAGGATAGTAATTGATAGTAATGGTAACAAGAATAGTAACAACAATGACAAGAAAAACAAGCGAAATTTAAATTATAATAATGATAATAGTAATAAAAGTAGCACCAGCGATAAAAAAATAATAACAATAACAATAATGGGAATAATCATAACAATAACGATAATAATACCAAAAATAATACAAATAACACTATAAATATACCTGTTTAATAAAACTGTGTTTCTTTATTCTTTCCTTAAGTCTTTTTCTTCCGTCTCTCTCGTTCTTCCCTCTTCCCTCCCTCCCCTTCCAATCCCCCTCCCTTCTCACACCTTATCTATTTTTGCCCTCTTCCCTTTTCTTTTGCTACCTCATTCCCCCTTCATCCCTACCACCTCCCTCCCCTCTACCCTCATCCCTACCTCCTTCCTCCCCCACACCCTCAATCCTTACCTCCTCCCCTCCCTCTCTCCTTCCATCCATCTTCTCCCCCTCCACTACCTATCCCTACCCCATCATTCCCACCCTTCCTCCCCTCATCGCCCCTTCCCCCTCACCCACCCCCTCCCTCACACCTTCCATTCCAACCCAACACTCTATTTACACTAGCTTTCGTGACGTACACTACCCTTCCTCCCCTTCCCCTCCCCCCCTCTCTTCTTCCTCTAGCGAGACCTTGACACCGGCCATCGGTTCGATACACGGGACACGGTACTCTGCAACATCGCCCTGCAATATCAATATCAATATTCCCATTTCCTCGTTTCGCTTTATCGTTGAATTTTTATTTCTATCCGATGCACTTATTTTAATTTCGGGATTCCTGCAAGCCAATGATACGTTACTATTTCAAAGTTTCTCGAGTATTTGTCTTTCTAATTGCGTGATGGGATCCGTCTATTTATATATTCATCCAGCTCTGATCAGCACATCTATACCTCCCTATCTATATATCTATAAGGGGTGGGAAGGAGGGTGCACAGGAAGGATGGGAACAACACGCAAAAATCTACAAACTTATGAACACAAATACAAACCCGGTGATGAAACACGACACGACAGGAACAACAAATCGTGACGTTTCGAATCAAATTAACCTCATCAGGGTCAGACTATGGCATCAAGTTGGATAAAAAAAGAAGACATTTCGGTTCTATCATCTGATAAGGACTTCCATCCGCCTCGAAACGTCACAACTTCCTGTCCCTCTGTAAGCATGACCGTTTCATTTGACACTCTTATTTCATATTTTATTATCTCCTCCCCTTCTCTTCTCTTTCCTTTCCTATTATATCTTTAACATGAGACCTACCCACCTGCTCCACTCCTGTTAATGTGGAAGGTGTGCATATCGCGATAACATTAGCTTACGTAACGCAGTGTAAACAAGATTCCCGGAGATGGTGCTGCCGACCTGCGACTTTAGATATTCCAGTGTGATAAGTTCCATAACGAGGCAGACTTCGCATTTCTTAACTCAGTTAGTTGTATATCTATCTATCACTTTTTCAGGGAGGGAGGGGGGGGGGGGGAGGGGGAGGGGGTAACAAGTTTAAGAATTGCATAGACGCGGAGATTTTTTTTTAGAGAAAAGGTTGGTATAAAATGCGTAGGATTGAATCCTTGTCAGAATGGAACTTGTATAGGAAAGACGGAAGGAAGGAAGAAAGGAGGAAGGGAACCAAGGATGGAGGGAAGGAGGGAGAGAGGAGATAAGGAAGTAGGGAGATATAGCTGGAAGGAAGAGAGGAGAGGAAGAAGGGAGGGAGGGAGGAAGAAGGGAGGGAGAGAGGGAGGTAAACATGGAGTGAGGAAGAGAAGGAGAAAGGAAGAGAGAGGGAGGAAACAAAGGAGATGGGAGGGAGGAAGAGAGGAAGCGAAGGAGAGAGGTAGAAAGAGGGGAAAGCTAGAGGAGAGGGAAGAAAGGAATAGGAGGGGAAGAGAGGGAGAGCGGGAGGGATAGAAGGGAAAAGGGAGGGAAGGAAGGGAGGGGGAATGAGGGAGAGAAGGAGGGAAGGAAGGGAGGGGGAATGAGGGAGAGAGGGAGGGAAGGAAGAGAGGTAGGGAAACAAGGGGAGAGGGAAAGAAGGAGGGAAGGAGGGAGAGATAGAGAGAGGGAGGGAAAGAAGGGGAGAAGGAGAGAGTGAGGGAGGGAAGGAGAGAGAGATAGAGAGAGGGATGCAGAACTCGTTAATGGAAACTCGTTGGAAAGGGAAGCAGAGAGAAATGATGGGGTAAGTAGGTACAAATCTACTCTAATGGGTGGCCTCGACGTTCCTGCATTTACCCTAACTTAACGAAAATTCCAGACGGTCTCTCTCTCTCTCTCTCTCTCTCTCTCTCTCTCTCTCTCTCTCTTTCTCTCTCTCTCTCTTCCCCTCCTCTCTGTCCCTCTCAATCCCTCGTTACTATCATCACCTTTGTAATTATTTTTTCGAGTAGACTGAAAGACAAACTGTCGTAATTAATGAAAAAACACTACATAGGCGCACACAAACAGGCGCAAACACGTATACGCACAGACACAAACACACACAATACTATCATGTTGACTGAATCTCGCCTTTGTGCAAAATGCAGTAATTATTCGCCAATAACAACTCTTAATTATCACGCTTAATTAAAACTGCAGATACATTCGGCACACATAAAATACCCAATACGAACAGCAATATGAACATGTGAATACAATGAGTACGTGAGCGTGTTGTGTGAACGCAAATAAAGCCGTGTGTTTATACGTCTGTGTGTGACCGTGCGCGTGTATGTGAATGTACTTATGACCGAGTCTCTCTATGTACGTGCGTGTGTATGTGAACGCACATATGACCTAGTGCATATACACGTATGTATTCATGTATGTATAGGAACCTTCTGATGTCGGTGTGTATATGTACTTGCCTGTCACCAGTGCACGTGACCGTTAGTGCGCACATAGACATGTCCATGCATGTATGCACGAAAGTCTCCATAGCCAAGTTGCACATTTACATCCGGGACCTCCGCCGACGTGATTCGGAATCGGGAAATCGGGACGCGTTTTCCTCATCGGAGGGGCCAGGCGAAAAAGGAAGAGGAGGAGGAAAAAGAGGAGGAGGAGGAGGAGGAGGAGGAGGAGGAGGAGGGAAGGGAGGAGGAGGAGGAAGCGAAGGAGGAGAAAGAGGAAGAGGAGGAGGTGGAGAAGAAAAAGGTGGAGGAAGAGAAAGAAAAGGACGAGGAAGAGAAAAGAAAGGAGGAGGAAGGGAAGGTAGAGGAGGAGGAAGAAAGGGAATAGGAGGAGGAGGAAGAGAAGGAAGAGGAGGAGGAAGCGAAGGAGAAAAAGAGAGCGACGAGCGGCGGTTACGACAGTCCCTCCTCCTCGGGCGAGACCCTCGAAGAGCGAAGGACGGCCTGCACGCCTCTCGTGCACCTTAATGAATATGAAGCCCGGGTTCCTCAGTCACTCCGCCGCCCTTGGGAACGCACACATGGTCGCACGCTCACTCAGATAGACACAGTCAGGCCTGCACAGACAGGTGAAAACATAGACATACACACTCACACATACATGCATTCACATTCACATACACACTCACTCACCTCCCTCCCCCACCCCCACCCCTACACTCACCCCCACCCACACTCACACCCCCACCCACTGACCCTCACCCACTCACACATTCACCTCCTCATCCCAAACACCTAATCCTCCAGCCGCCCGACGACGTAAAGGCAAACCGCAGTGCCTCAAAAAGCCCATTGAGAAGGACCCACGCGCAGAAAAATCCTTATCAAAGGGGCGAGTCAATTACCTGACGAAAAACATTAATTAAAGAAAAAGATGGCGAGAGACTGGGGAGTGGGAGAGAGTGAGAGAGTGAGAGAGCGAGAATGAGAGTGAGAGGGAAAAGGAAGGGAGAGATTGCAAAGAAGAGAAAATGAGGAAGGGAGAGAGGGAAATTGAGAAAATAGGGAAAATAGGGAAAAGAGCGGAGAGAAGTTGCAAAAGACTGGGAGGGAGAAAGAGAGAGAGAGAGAGAGAGAGAGAGAGAGAGAGAGAGAGAGAGAGAGAGAGAGAGAGAGAGAGAGAGAGAGAGAGAGAGAGAAGAGAAGGGGAGGGAGGAGAGAGAGAGGGAGAGGGAGGGAGGAGGGAGAGGGGGGGAGAGAGAGAGAGAGAGAGAGAGAGAGAGAGAGAGAGAGAGAGAGAGAGAGAGAGAGAGAGAGAGAGAGAGAGAGAGAGAGAGAGAGAGAGAGAGAGAGGGAGAGAGGGGGAGAGAGAGAGAGAGAGAGAGAGAGAGAGAGAGAGAGAGAGAGAGAGAGAGAGAGAGAGAGAGAGAGAGAGAGAGAGAGAGAGAGAGAGAGAGAGAGAGAGAGAGAGAGAAGGAAAAAGAGGAAATGAGAAAAACGCGAGGTAGAGAAATCAAGGAGCGGGGACTCAAAGGGGAAAAGATGTCCTCTTTTCTTTCTTCTCATATTTTTTTTTTTTCTTGCAACTTACATTATTTTATCTTAGTTTGCCATTTCCCTCTTTCTCCAAGACTTTTCACTTTCTCTCAGTTTTCCACAATTTCCCCGCTCTTTCTACCCGATTTCTTGTTTTTCTCTCACTTTCTCTCATTCATTCTGTCCCTTATCATTATCCTTCCTTCTTTCCAAAAACTAAAATCTTTCTTATTCTCTTTCTTCTTCCTCTCACTACCTCTACTTATTCTTCCTTGTTCATCCGTCTTTCTTTCTTCCTGATAGTAGTATTCATCACAATAATCATTAATTGAACAATTAAGATAATGAGGAAAAGAAGAAAAAAAGGCGAAGAAGAAAAAATATAATAATAATAATAATAATAATAATAATAATAATAACAATAATAATAATAATAATGACACTCATAACAATAATAATAATAATGACACTCATAACAATAATAATAATAACAATAATAATAATGATTACGATGGTGATAATAGTAATAATAAGAAGGGAAAGAGACGCAAGGAACGAAGTGTGTTTTCCAACAAGTTTTACGAGTCTTTCCGTCTGCCGTATACAGGGAGGGGAGGTAGGAGGGAGGAGGGAGGGAGGAGGGAGGGAGGGGGAAGGGGAGGAGGGAGGGGGAAGGGGAGGAGGGAAAGGGAGTGGGAGGGAGGAAAGGGAGTGGGAGGGAAGAAAGGGAGGGGGAGGGAGGAAAGGGAGGGGGGAGGGGAAGGGGAGGGGGAAGAGGGAGGAGGAGGGAAATGGAGGGGGGAGGGGGAAAGGGGAAGAGGAGGAGGGAAAAAGTGATGATGGTGGAGGGAGGAGGATATGGAAGAAAAGGAGGGAAAGGGAAGAAGGGGGGGAGGAAGGAAGATGAGGGGAAGCGCTGGCTGGCTGGCTGGCTGGCCGGGCAGAGGGGAGGAACCTCTCTGGCTTACATCCCCTGGGTAGAAGGAAGGAGGAGGAGGAGGAGGAGGAGGGCGCAGGGGAGGGGGAAGAAGAGATGGAGGAGGAAGACGTGAAGGAAGAAGAAAAAGGAAGCAGGAGGAGGGAAGAGGGGAGGAGAGGATAAGAGGGAGGGTGAGGAGTAGAGGGAGAGGGAGAGGGAGAGGGAGAGGGAGAGGGAGAGCGAGGGAGAAAGAGAGAGAAGGAAGGAGGAAATGATAGAGGAAGGGAGATGGAGAAAGGGTTAGCAGAGCGGGAGAAGATGATGATGAAGGGAGGTAAATGGAGGAAGAGAGATGGGAAAAAAAGAGTGGAAGAAGGTAGGATCTTTTTTTCTTTTTCTTTTATTTGGGGGGGGGGGGGGGGGGGGATGGATGAGAGTGAAAAGACTTAAGACTGAAGAGGGGTGGGGGATGTAAAAAAGGAGCAACC
>BOPN01001850.1:130000-140000 GCA_017312705.2 Penaeus japonicus
CCCCCCCTAATTCTTACCACCCCTCTCCTCCTCTCCCCCCTCCCCCCATCCCTCCGCCTCCAGAACAGCGCGCCTTCGAAGAACACCAATGACTCCTCTCGCAGCGGACAATCACCTTTTCTCACAAGAACGGGGTCAGTAATCCTTCCGGGGGATAAAATCTCCCAACAGGACGGACTGTCCCCGAGGTACCCATTCTACGAACTCCTTCCTGTCCCATCCCACCCTCCACCTATCCTCCTGCCCCATCCTACCCTCCACCTATCCTCCTACCCTGCCCCACCCATTTCCCTCCAGATCCCTCTTCACATTCCCCCTTCGATGTCTAGCGAGTCATTTGTTCACTGTTCACTGCCTACCATTCCTAATCCATTTTCATTGTTTTTTATTTCTCTTAATGCACTTTTCCTTCCATCCCTCCCTCTCTCTCTCACTTCCTCTTTCCTTTCCCTCCTTCATCTCATTCTTTCCCTTCCCTTCCCTTCTCTTTCCTTCCCATCCCTTCCCTTCACTCCCCTTCCTTCTATATCTCCCATCCACCCTCCTTACTCTTTACCTCTCCCACCTACCCACACACCCACTCTTCTATCCTTTCTCCAGATCTCGCCGCTAGGGATAACTGACACACATCTGATACAAACTGACTGACACACACGTATCTGACACATTTGGATTCCTTGCAACAATTCAAAGACAGGGAGAAAAAAATGAATAGAGGAGAGTTGGGTAGCGAGGGTTGATGATATGTAAAGGGGGATAATATGACAAGGGTGGGGGTGTGTAAAATGGCTTGCAATGGGGGGAGGAGGAGGAGGAGCAGGAGCTGATGAATAAAAATGATGCTGAATATAAATAAATTAGAAAGAAGAATAATGAAGGGAATAATAAAAAAAAATCAAGAACCAGAAGCACAAAGAAAGAGAGAAAATGAGACAAAAAAATATAAAAAACTAGAATAAAGATAACAAGAAAATTCAAAACTAGCACAAAACTTGCTATCATTAGGGAGACCCGGAATCGTATTAGCTCGACCTTCCAAACGACCATACCTTGCATACCTTGCGAAAATTCCATACTTTGCGAAAGACCGTCCACTTTGGCACGTTATCCACTCTTGATCATTAGAAAAGGCAAAAAAATAGCTTTCTATTGCATCTATGAACACTCATAGTTACAGTAGAGCAATGATATCGATAAGAACAGCGTATAAATAACAACACAACAATAATAATAGTTGATATTTACTATAGAAGCGGACAAAAGAAGTACACAAGCGGATACATGTAAGCCTTGCTAAGAGGATAAGTGTAAATGACCTTGTGTGACAACAGAAATACGTACTTGTTGGTCTTGTATTTCATTGTTGTTGCTGTTGTTGTTGTTGTACTGTCGTTGAGCATTATATATGTCTTATAATTTCTTACACATTATTATTTTTTTTTTCTTTGATTTTTTTTTTCCTTTTCATTTTGTGTTATTTCGTCTCTCTCTCTCATTTCCGTTTCTTCTCCCTTCTACCTCTCCGCACCCCAATCCCTTTCCCCTTCCCTCTTTACTCTTTTTTACCATCCACCCCTCCTACCGTCCCTGCTCCATGAATCAAAAACTCACCTCCTCCACGTCACCGCCCCCCCCCCCCATATCCCCAACCCAACTTCCCTCTTTTCTTCTCCCCCATCCTCCCCGTCTGCTTCGCCCTCCATCACTCATCCCCCTACCTCCTACTCCTCTATCCTCACCCCCCCTCCGGTTCCTTCTTTTCCCCTACCAATTCTTATCGTCTCCCTCCTACCCCCTTCCCTTCCCCACCCCCTTCGCCTTATCTTGTTTCACAGCGAACTTTCTTATTTGTTCCGTCCGGAGCAGACAAAGGGAGGAGGGAGGGGAGAGGATGGAGAATAGAGGAGGGAGGAGGGAGGAGGGAGGAGGGAGAATAGAGGAGGGAGGAGGGAGGAGGGAGGAGAGAGGATGGAGAATGGAGGAGGAAGGAGGGAGGCGGGAGGGGTAGGAGGGAAGAGGGAGGGGTAAGAGAGAGAAAAGTAAATTATGACCCCTGTCTTTTCTGTCTCCTTGTCTGTCTGTCTGTGTCTCTCTGCATTCAAACCACATACACCTACATACATACATACATAAAATGAAAGAAAAAAAAAAAAAAATACTCTTCACTCACAAGAAACAAAGTCTAAACCTAAAATGAAATACTGAAAAAGGTAAAATGTAAAACGGTTCACATTTTTTTCAAAGTTGTTCCTTTTGCCATTCAAAAGCAGTCCGGAACATAGTTCGTCACCGCAATGTTAAAAGGCATCTATTCTGCTTCGGAGGGCAAAAGGCCAAGATAAATAAATAACTACAAGGATCACAGAATATGCGCACACACCCATTTATCTATTTGTACTTAAAGTGTGGCATTTTTACATTTAATCTTATGAAACAAGATGTACAGCTCAGATCATAACATATCCAATGTTAAAAGTGGGTAAAAAGTCCGTAGAGTTTAAGCATGTCTGGCGCTACTTTGTCGATAGAGAAAGAGAAAGAGAGAGAGCATAAATCCCCCCCAAAATGGAAAAAATAAAGTAAAACCCCCATTACTTCATAAATATTCTATCCATAAAAAAGCTTTGCTCGTGGAAGAACAAACATATTCTAAAAAGAAAAAAAAAAACGAGGAAAGAAAAATCAACGATCTCATCCAACAAAACAAACAAGAAAATAAATATCTCTATCCTATGGTTAGGG
Organism: Penaeus japonicus; assembly: GCA_017312705.2. Classification (NCBI taxonomy): domain Eukaryota; kingdom Metazoa; phylum Arthropoda; class Malacostraca; order Decapoda; family Penaeidae; genus Penaeus; species Penaeus japonicus. The sequence goes on from BOPN01001850.1 coordinate 132,743, forward strand.
ATTCAAGGTCAGATACGACAAAAAAGGGACAATGAATAACAGCAAGAATGTCTGAACATTGTGGGGAAGGTTTCCCGATCTCACCTATAATATATTCATATATATATATATATATGTATGATTGTATATGTGTGTATATATGTGTATATACATATATATATATATATATATATATATATATATATATATATATATATTATATATATATAAATATATACATATACACATATATATGTACATATAAATACATATATGTATGTATATATACATATATGTATATATACATACATATATGTATATATACATACATATATGTATATATACATACCTACATATATGCATAAATACATACCTACATATGTGTATATATACATACATACATACATACATGTATATACATACATACATACATACATGTATATATATACATACATACATACATGTATATATATACATACATACATACATGTATATATATATATATATATATATATATATATATATATATATATATATATATATATATATATATATATATATATATATATATATATATATATATATATATATATATATATATATACACACACACACAAATATATATGTACATATAAATAAATATATGTATGTATATATACATACATACATACATAAATATATATATATATATGTATGTGTGTGTGGGGGGGGGGGTGCACGTGCACGCGCGCGAGTGCATGTATTTATGATTTATAATGATTTTAACAATACCAATAAAAGCAACAACAACAATAACAACAACAACAACAACAACAATAATAACAACAACAATAGTAATAATAACAATAATAATAATAATTATGATAACAATAACAACAACAACAACAACAATAATAATAATAATAATAATAATTCTTAGTATCATAGGCCGCACCGTCTATCGTCCTGGCCCTTGCGATAGAGTTTTTGACGTAAAACCGTATCATTCTTATTATTATTATTATCATTACCATTATTGTAATAAAAGGTAAGTGAAGAACAGCAACAGAAATATCTCTACCTTGTGGCGGAGGTTTCGCGATCTCAAACAAAACCGTGTCGGTGTCCATGTCGCGAATTTTAAACCGTGTGAAATCTATGTCGTAGACGTTGGCTTCCGGAGAGCACAGGTAATCTGAAAAGAAACGTTTACAATAGTTAGGCATAAGGACGAATAGCTGATTATAAGTGGTGTTAAATGTAATAACTCGTAGTGTTTACTTACTATACATCTCTAAAAAATCCAATAGTTAGACATAACGGATAGGTAATTATAAATGTTGATGAATTATAATAGCTTGTAGTGTTTACTATACATCTCTAAAAAGTACAATTATCTACATATTTAAAAGTATGTACCTCCTAAAATATACACTGATCATATAAAATTATCTGCAACGTCAACAGCGGCAGTTACTGCACGACGCTTAAAAGTGTGCATGCATGCGCGTTAAAAGTGTGGAGCCGCGACATGCTATATACCTTTTGGGATCCGCGTTGACCTCACGGCTCCAGTCATATATCATCTCTGACAGAAGCTGGACCCACACACACACATACATAAACACAAAAATAATCTTCGTTCCCTTGAGGGCAGGGAGCGTGGAGGATTTTTAAGTATCTTAGTATATTACTTTCTTGTAGCGGTAGGGTCGTTTTGTTTCTGTTTCTGCCTGTGCCTTTGTCCTTCTCTATGTCTTTCTTTATATTTTCCTCTCCCTTTCCCCCTCTCGTTGTTCCTTTCTCTTTAGACATGTGATACCAAAGATGTATCCTGACACTGTGGCGGGAAAAAATCCCCATCAGTAACTGGATATTAGATCTTCAACGAACATCAGAGGTCAACCCAGGTCATAGGGAAGGCCAGGGAGGAGGGCCTTCAATCAAGCGAGGTCAAAATAGTGCGGCATCGATTTCCACAACAGGTTTTGTAGGTCATTTAGTCAGCCGGCATAGCAGCTGCCGGGAATGTCTGGCTCTCGGCTCACCTCACTTTGAGGGGAGGGGAGAGTGAGAATAGAGGGGGGGGGGGGGAGGAAGAGGGGAGGGGGAGAGGATTGCGTAAGGGCGGATGGGGGCTATAGGGGAAGGTGGGGAGAAGGTAGGGGATGTGGAAGAAGAGAGAGAATGAATAGAAATGGAAGTAGAAAGGAGAAGGGGAGGGAGGGAAAGGGGTGAGAAAAGAATAGAAGGGGGCGGGTGATGGGGAGAGGGTAGGGAATGTAGAAGGTAGGTTTAGGGGGAGTCGATAATTCTATATTCCCTATTGACTACCTGTGATACAGCGAGGAGCCGGCCACTTCCGGCGCACAACGGCTCGTAAGGCTGAAGAGCCACGCGGCCCGAAGGACGGACGAGTCGGCTGCTAGCTCCAAGGACTGCCGACTTACTAAATGCCTTGGGAGAAGGAACCACAAGGAAGATATAGAAATGTATACTGCATTATTGTTTATATACACGATATCTATATTTATATGTCTATCTATTTGAATGTATATATGTATGAGAGAGTGTGAGTGAGTGAGTGAGTGAGTGAGTGAGAGGGAGGGAGGGAGAGAGAGAAAGAGAAAGAGAGAGAGAAAGAGAAAGAGAGAGAGAGAAAGAGAGAGAGAGAGAGAGAAAGAGAGAAAGAGAGAAAGAGAGAAAGAGAGAGAGAGAAGAGAGAGAGAGAAGAGAGAGAGAGAGAGAGAGAGAGAGAGAGAGAGAGAGAGAGAGAGAGAGAGAGAGAGAGAGAGAGAGAGAGAGAGAGAGAGAGAGAGAGAGAGAGAGTATGTGTGAGTGTGTAAGTGTGTGAGTGTGTGAGTGTGTGAGTGTGTGAGTGTGTGTGTGTGTGTGTGTGTGTGTGTGTGTGTGTGTGTGTGTGTGTGTGTGTGTGTGTGTGTGTGTGTGTGTGTGTGTGTGTGTGTGTGTGTGTGTGTGTGTGTGTGCATTTGTGCGCGTGCGTGTGTGCGTGCACAGTTGCACACGTGCGTCCATGCTCTAGCTTCCTTGTACCTGAATAGCGCCCCAAAAGGACCCATTCCTGGCTTAAAATGATGGCGATAAAGTGATAGCGACAGCAACACCGATGGCGCCGAGGGGAGTCTAAAACGGCCAGCAACGATTTTCAGTAACCAATAATTGTATAAAATTAAAGAAAAAATAAAGATGGTAGCGAATTACCATCAAGAGAAATGGTGATGGTGAGTGGTGGTAATAACAAGATGGAAGAGAAAAGAGCATGCGAACTTGAACAAAGCTACAAATAGATAAAAACTCCTCTCATCATATCTCCCCTCTCCTGTCTCCCCACTACACCCCTACCACCCAATTTCGCCCTCTCCTCCCCCCCCTTCTCTCTCTCTCTCTTCATCATCGACATCATGTACATTTCTTTTAAAGAATTCACGACCTCAATAATCTGCTCCTTCCCCTCCCCTCCCCTTCCCCCTTCCCCCTTCTCCCTCTAGCCACAATATGGCATGGGAGCGCGCTGCGGGTTGGGGGAGGGGGAGGATGGGGGAGGAAGAAGGGAGAGGGAGAGGGAGAGGGAGAGGGGAAGGGGGAGGGGGAGGGGGAATAAAAGGCAAAGAGGCGTAGGGGAGGGCAAGGGGAAGGTGAGGGGAGGGGAGTGTGTCGATTAGTGAAACTCTGGAGGCGAGGAGGAATAGGAGGGGGGAAAGAATAGATGGGGAGGTGAGGAAGGTGGCATTCGTTGTACAATCAGGCTCCAACGTGGACATTCGGAAGTCACTTTTCACAGACGTCAAGTCCTATTTTGAACGAACGATGTCACGGAGTCGTCCTCTGAAGTTACGAGGTGCCAGTCGGGAAGTGCGAAGCCTAACGAGAAGCAACGAAGCAAACCAAAACACAAGAGCTTCATCGTACGAAGTGATTCAATAGCATGTACAACGCGCAATTGGGACACGGAAGCGCACAGACATAAAAGTTACAACATATAAATATAAAAATCAAAGAAATAAAGACATTAGATCAACTAAATTGCATCCATTCTGTTGCACAAGGAGTATTGCCTGTCTGTGTTGCATGACGCACGACTGGGGAATGGTGTCCCAATGACACACGCCACTTTTATGACGCATGTGTTTCATCTATATATCATCTCTGTTCCACATGGCACTGATAATTACCACTAAGTAAATAATAATTACGACGATATCAACAACAATAATCATACTATCAATAGCATTAATGATGATTAAATAAAGAAATAAATAATTGTGATAATAACAGCAAAATCAACGTCAGTGATAATAATAAACATATCAACGGTATCTCGTAGCAACGCGATCTTGATTAAACGACAAGCCTAAAGACATACCTTCTACCCGCTCCCCCTCCCCCCTTTGTTCCCTAAGAATAGCTCCTGCCGCACTTATGCATCGTGCAAGAAACGCCCTTATGGTCTACCATTACTTATCCCCCTCCTCCTTTTCGTCATTTACCTTCTCTCTCTCCTTTTTATTTTTCTTCTTTCTTCTTCTTATTATTATCATTATTCTCATCATTATCATTTCTCCTCTTCCTCCACCAACACCTCTACTTCCACCACCACCTGCACCTTCCCATTTATCATCCCCTTCCCCCTATACTCCACGCTGAAACCCACCTACCCTCCCTCCCTCCCTCCCTAAACCCCCCACTCCTCTCCCACCCACCTCGTCCCCGCCCCTATAGGCTGTATGTCACATCGCATGATCAATACAGACACACCGAGAAAAGTATGCATTGCCAAGCGTGTTGCGGGGAGGTCACGGGGGCGAGAAGTGGCGGGTCAGAGTGTGGGTGATGACCTTCCTTCTTCTTAGTTCTCCTCCTCTTCCTCCTCCTCCTCCTCCTCCTCCTTTGCTTCTACTCTCCTCGCTTTCCCTTCCTACTGTGCTTCTTCTTCGTTTTTCTCCCTCCTCCCACTTCTTTCTTCGTATATCTCCTCCTTATTGCTTATCTGTTTGTCTGTCTGTATGTATGTCTGACTCTCCTCCCATCAACATTACATCTTTCACTCATACCATACCAAACCACCCCCACCCCTCCTACCCCACCCCAACCCACCTGCCTCGACCCTTCCTCTCCTTTTCCCACAACTACTCTTCCAGCTCTCTCTGCTCCCCCCTATATCCTTCCTCCCCTCCTACCCCTCTCTCTGACCCTACCTTTCAACCCCTCTCCCTCTCCCTCTCCCTCCCCCCTCCTTCCAAATAATACCGCGGAACTTTAGTGCTTAATCGAAAGCGGGACGAGCGCATTACGTCGCCGCGCCCGAGGTGGGGACGGAGAAGCGAGGGCGCGCCATGCATTATCAATGGGACTCGTAAAAAAGTGTTCTGAAGTTGGAGAATGAGAAAGAGCGAGCGAGAGAGAGAGAGTAGAGAGAGAGAGAGAGAGAGAGAGAGAGAGAGAGAGAGAGAGAGAGAGAGAGAGAGAGAGAGAGAGAGAGAGAGAGAGAGAGAGAGAGAGAGAGAGAGAGAGAGAGAGAGAGAGAGAGAGAGAGAGAGAGAGAGAGAGAGAGAGAGAGAGAGAGAGAGAGAGAGAGAGAACAAACAAACAAAAAGGAAAAAAATCCTCTCCAGACATAGATCTTAAGAACCGAAATCAAACATATCCGTATTTCACCCATCCTCATCAAGAGTAAACAAACAAAAAAACAAAAAATAAAACATCGAAATCGAATCCTGAAGTCGATCTGGAACCGCAAGACAAACACACGAACAAAAGACAAGACAAAACTCGTTTCAGTGCGTTTCCCGAAGTGTCAGTAAACGTCAGGGAATGGAGGTGTGCTGACTCAATTACTCCTCGGCTTGGCTTGCTGACAGGCGTGTGTCAAGGAGCAATCAATCAATGCGCATAGGCCTATTTAATTCGCCAGCGGCGGAATTCTCGTTGACGTGATCACGCGAGACTTCAAGTTAAAACAAGTCCATTTCTCAATACAGAGGAAACGCTAAAATTTGCGGTCTGCGATTTTGAGGTGTAGGAGAGAGCAAGAGAAAGTGAATGTCAAAAGCCACGTGTATCAGCTTTAGAACAAAATAAAAAAAAAGCGAAAAGAAAAAGAACAAGAGCAGGTGGAAAGATGCACTATGCAGGTTTCAACACGTGCCGGACATAGCCTGCGAAATTACACACACAAAAAAATAACACTAACAAAGTCAAACACAGAAATACAGGAAATAATAATAAATAAATACAAACACAATACAAGAAATCACAGCCTTCAGACACTTCGAATACAACATATCATCAAGATCCTGCAAATCCTTCGCAAGCGAGGAAAAAAAGAGGAAAAAACAGTCACTGCGCGCCCGGCAAAGCGAGGCGACAATGGCTGCCAGCGGGGCGAGTTTATTAGGCGCAGAGAAGTCCTGTTACGACCCTAATAAACCTGAAGGAGACGTTAACTTTGCGCTGATTTGGAGGTTCAACATTTCCGGCAAATAAAATTCGACGGAAAGAAGGAAAAGAAGACCCGACTTCGACCGCTTCCGCAAAGCAGGAATATATACCATGAACGCAGTCGACACAAATTAGTAATAATAATAATAATAACAATAATAGTAATAATAATAATCATTATTATTATAATAACATAAGTAATAATATCAAGGATATTAAGTCACAATAATAAATAATAACAATAAAACAAACAACAACAATAAAAAAAATAATGATGACAAGTATGAAAATCAATAAATACATCAATAAATAGCTAAAAGCAGCCACCAGAGCGAAATCCCCGACGGCCGCATCGATAACGAGCAGCCAACTGAATCGGCGAGCGTGAGTGGCCGTCGAGGGCGAGTTTTCAAATAGGGCGCCATATTCCGTGGACTTTAAGGCACCGGCTGGCGTTTGGAGGCCAGCCGACCAACGTCCTTCGGGCATTTTTCATCGAGACTCAATTATGACACGATTGAACATCTGTTGCCTTGCCAGAAGTGATTGTTTATCTCTCTACATATTCAAATACATATTCAAAAAATTATCCATCTATGCATGGATGTATTTGATATATATAATTAATTAATCATCCATGCATATTATCACGGGGACAACTATCCACTAGCTCGCGAACCATACTTCAAGAAATCCCGCAATAAGCTACTAGTACTAATGACACGCCTAACCACGTGAAACAATACTGCCATACAGTTGCTGGAGTATATGCAATTTTTCATTCCCATAGTAAGAAGTAGCTATTGGCACTTAAAGCAATGAGTTCTAAGCAAATAAGGAA
>BOPN01001850.1:155000-157500 GCA_017312705.2 Penaeus japonicus
TAGTGCTACTGCTACACAAATGCTACTACTAGTACTGAAACTTTGAGTTCCTCAAGAACGTAAAAGGCAACTAATAGTAATAACAATAATTGTGACAATAATAATAAATCATCACCATTAGTACCATTACAATAATGATGACAATAACAAAAACAATAATAACTAAAAAAAAAGCGTACCCACTTCTTTCGGGTTCTGCCTGACACACAACGCATCCAAACATAACATTAAGTCTCCTCAGAATCGATGGCTGGATTCTTTCGCAAAGGACTGGAATTTTCGCTTTAAATAAATGACCTAAAGTTGCTACTTGCACGACTTGGACAAGTATTCTTTAAGGAGTCGTTCGCACTCGAGGAATTCGCGTTGTAAGAACAAGCACTGAAGAATCTGTCCCTTGACACTGTTACGTGATGAAGTGCCTTATACGGACACGCAACTTTTCGGAACCAGTAATCAGTTGTTTGAATCAAAGCATGCTATTCCTTAACCCATGACGCCTGGAGGGCATGTGTACAAGCACTGTAAACTTCTTCTTTTACCCACAAGTGTTTGTCGCCAAGAAGTTGGTTAGTAGGCCGACCTGATCTCGCCTATTTACCCCTCCCTTGAATTATCGTGTACTAACATTATGTTAGTAATGATGATGATAATAATAACGTTACTAATAATAATAACAATACTATGAATAATAACGCTGGTAACAATAATAATGGTAGAAATAAACTCTTATTTCACGAGCATTCAGGGAATAGGACAAATAAGCTATTTATCGATTTATGTGTAAAAAAATACTAAAACAAAACCGCAGTAGACGGTGCATGTTATATCTATCACAACATAAAATGGTGTTTAAATCATGTTTTCTTCAAATCAAGCTGTTACTTATTCAATTCAAACTATTCCTTTACAAGCGGTTTGCTTCGGGTGAGAATATCATCTGTAAATTATAATATACAAAAATGTTACTCAATGAACAGTTACATAAACCGTGTCTCCGGGTAACACAACGCAGACACTGCTCTGTGGTGAAGTGTTCCTTTGAGGAGCTACTAAAACAAATTGTTCCTTTCTAACACTCCTAAAGTACTCAAAAGGAGCGCTATCGGACGAACCCTACACTTCCATCCCTCCTTGAAGAATGGCTACTCAAGGAAGGGCCTTCCAAAAGAACCCTCCCCTCCCCTCCCCTCCCCTCCACTCCCCTCCACTCCCCACTCCCCATCCCCCGAACTGTTCCTGTCACAAGTGCTCCTCAAGGAAGGCTTTGTTACTTACTCTCCGTGATCTTGTTGAGGCGAAGCACGTCTTCCGGACTGATGATGGGCAGCGTCAACGCCTCCTCCTCCGTCAAGGCTGCCGACACAAGGAGAAAAACAGGTTAATAATATTAGCGGTGGTGGCGATGCTGGTGATGGTGGTGATGATGATGGTCAGGCAGTAATAATAGGAGGAATGATAATCGTAACGATGATGATGATGCAATTAATAATAATATCAACAACAACAATAACAATGATTCTGATGACAATAATACTGTAATAAATGTACTGCCACCGTAAATTATCATAATAAAATGTATATTTTATAGCATCTGTCAGTGTTTTGAAAAAAATGATTGATTATTTTCTGGTTATTTTTTCTATAATAATATTACTCTTTTTGTTACTCCGCGTTTCGATAATCCCCGGTGAACACTGATCATATACTGACATCCGTTTGTCTAGCTGTCTTTTTACCTCTTTTTTCCTCTCCTCGTTTCTATTTCTCCCTAATTTCTCCTTCCTTCCCTCATTTCCTCTCCTTCTCCTTCCCTCCCACCCTCTCTCTCCTTCCCTCTAGCCTCTCCCTCCTTCCCTCACCCCCTCTCCCTTTCCAGTGTATTATCGGTTTTCTCCCATCGGCACTTTCAGTTTCCGATACCCAAAAAAAGGGGGGAGGGGGAGAGGGAAGGGAGCCAAGGAACTGAATCTGCTACAATGACCTTCTAACCTCACCCCCCCACTCCCCTTGCCCCATCCGTACCCCGTCTTCCTACCCCTACCCCAACAACTAAGTCCCTCCCCTTAACCTCACACTCTCACTCCTCCCCCTAACCCCAACGCCGATCTATCCTTCCCCCTCTCCCCCTATCTTCCTCCTCACATTACTAACCCCATTTTGTTATCCTCCCCTTCTCTCTCGTTCTGTCACGTAAATTCTCGCCATTTCTCGCGTGCGTCTGCGACCCCTTCCGCACTATCTCACGAAAGGGAGGAGTCATTTCGATGTTTGATGCGGACGAAGATAAGAGGAGAGAGAGGGAGGGGGAGGGAGAAAGAGGGGAAGAAGGGAGAAAGAGGGGAGGAAGGGAGAAAGAGGGGAGGAAGGGAGAAAGAGGGGAGAAAGGGGGAAAAAGGGGGGAAGGGAGAATGAGGGGGGAAGGGAGAATGAGGGGGGGGAGGAGAGAGGGAGAAAGAGGGAGAAAGAGAGAGGAGAGATGGAGAGGGAGAGAGAGAGA
>BOPN01001850.1:162500-165000 GCA_017312705.2 Penaeus japonicus
TGATGGTGGTGGTGATGATGATGATGATGATGATGGTGGTGGTGATGATGATGATGATGGTGGTGGTGGTGATGATGATGATGGTGATGATGATGATGGCGATGGTGATGATGATGGTGGTGGTGGTGGTGGTGGTGATGATGATGGTGATGATGATGGTGGTGGTGGTGGTGGTGGTGATGATGATGGTGGTGGTGATGACACTGACAAACACAGACCCGACTTTCTTTATCGCCATCCATAAAACAAGAAAACACAAACAAGCAAACAAACAACAGCAACTCAACAATCAAACTAAAAATCAAGCAAACGACTTAGATAATCAACCAAATTACGCTGAACAAATTACAAATAAACACAGAAAGAAATCAATAAGGAAAATCAGTACAACAAGATTTTGCACACAAAAAAATAAATAACCAAACAACTTGAGACAAAAACAATCAACAAATATCAAACAAACAAACAAACAAACAAAACCGAAAAACAAAGCCCCCCCCCCAAAAAAAAAAACAAAAAAAAAACATAACTTCAAAATCTCCAAAAAGCAAAATCATGCATGATGAGCAAAGAACGTTATCCCGAAAGACATATTAATGGATATTAGTATTTAAACAAGATAGAAGAGCGAGTGCGACCGGGGGCCTTCGCGGAAATATTATTAATGTTTCCCCGAGAGCTGGGTGTTTCCCTGGAAGCTGGTTGCAAGCGCCTGGGGATTGCAGGCCCGACGGTGCTTTCGGAATCAGCAGTGACAAGAGAGCCTGCAGTGCCTGGAACACGTCGCGCTCGGTTCCTTATTCTGCAGCGATCAAGTCTGGCTGGCACTCGGCGAGGAGGAGGAAGAGGAGGAGGAGGAGGGAATGTTGGCACGTGTCGGAGGTGTAGCTTTGATCCTCAACGTCTGTGCTTGTGATCGTATGCAGTCATCTTCGTATCTATTTTCTTTTTTCTCATGCATGCTTACTTGAAAGAGATTATTTAATGGCTTGAGCATTACGATCTGATCAGATATCTAATCAAAATAGATGGATGAAAAAAAACAAAAAAACATGAAAAACATTACGATACACTCCTAGATAACCTAAATCTACACAGCTTTGTACTCAAAAACAAGCTTATATATCCATCGTAACTTTTTTTTTAATTAACTTGATTCAAGAAAAAAAAATATATATATGTATCTTATCTTTGTATCTTTACCTATCATGTTACTGTGCCTCCATAATATACTTCTAGGAATTTGTAAAGGCGGTATAGAGGGCAACGGTTAAACTGGTACCCATTATTCTTAAGAAATTATTCCTTTTATATTTAGATATTTTTACTAGATGAAGTATTTTTCTTGGTGATGTAAGGCATTCTTCAGTCTGGCTGTTCATCTCACTCATTCTCTGTCTGACTGAATGACTGTCTCTCTTAGTCTGCCTGTCGGTCTCTCTCTCTCTCTCTCTCTCTCTGAGTATCTTGTCAGCCTCTCTCACTCTTTCTCTCTCTCTCTCTATCTCTCTCTATCTCTCTCTATCTCTCTGTCTCTCTATCTATCTATCTCTTTTTTTCTCTCTCTCTTTCTCTCTTTTTCACTCCTTCTCTGTCTGTCTTTCTTTCTCATATATATACATACACATGTATATGTATATATATATATATATCCCTCTCCCTCTCCCTCTCCCTCTCCCCCTCTCTCCCTCTCTCTCTCTCTCTCTCTCTCTCTCTCTCTCTCTCTCTCTCTCTCTCTCTCTCTCTCTCTCTCTCTCTCTCTCTCTCTCTCTCTCTCTCTCTCTCTCTCTCTCTCTCTCTCTCTCTCTCTCTCCCTCTCTCCCTCTCTCCCTCTCCCCCTCTCTCTCTCTCTCTCTCTCTCTCTCTCTCTCTCTCTCTCTCTCTCTCTCTCTCTCTCTCTCTCTCTCTCTCTCTCTCTCTCTCTCTCTCTCTCTCTCCCTCTCTCTCTCCCCCCCTCTCTCTCTCTCCCCTCTCCCTCTCCCCCCCTCTCCCTCTCCCCCCCTCTCCTCCCCTCTCCCCCCCTCTCCTCTCCCTCCCTTTCCTCCTCTCTCCCCCTCTCCTCCCTCTCTCCCCCTCTCCCTCTCTCCCCCTCTCCCTCCCCCCTCCCCCTCCTCTCTCTCTCTCTCTCTCTCTCTCTCTCTCTCTCTCCCCCTCTCTCTCTCTCTCTCTCTCTCTCTCTCTCTCTCTCTCTCTATCTCCTCCTCCTCTCTCTCTATCTCTATCCCCTCCTCCTCTCTCTCTCTCTCTATCTCCTCCTCCTCTCTCTCTCTCTCTATCTCCTCCTCCTCTCTCTCTATATATATCTCCTCCTCTCTCTCTCCCTCTCTCTATCTCCTCCTCTCTCTCTCTCTCTCTCTATCTCCTCCTCTCTCTCTCACTCTCCTCCTCCTCCTCTCTCTCTCTCTCTCCCCCTCTCCCCATCTCCTCCTCAGCCTCTCCCTCTCCCTCTCCCTCTCCCCCTTCCCTTTCTCTCCCTTCCTGAGTAATCAATATCATACCT
>BOPN01001850.1:175000-185000 GCA_017312705.2 Penaeus japonicus
CAAAATGTATAAAAAAAAAACACTGGCATTAACCGAATTCTCTGCTCCACAAAATGACTAGAAACACCATTCTTTTACGATTTAATTAAAAAATATTAAGATCCACCGATATATTCAATGCAATCAGATTTCGATCTCTTAATTCGACCCCATGCATCTAACTCATTTCTTTACTGAACATTAGTTCATTCTCTCTCATGCTGAGTCACTGTGAACATTGACTTTACGAAACATATTCTTATATTCTTATATTCATCCTTATCGTTATCATTACCGCCATTACTTTTTTTCACCATTATCCTTACTATCATCATTATCTCTATCATTATTATCATGATTTATCGTCATTATTGTTATTGTAATTATTTTGATAATTACTATTATCATCATTATCATCACAAAGAATATTACTGTCATTACTATTACCATCAATATTAACCATTAATATTATGTTTAGATTTTCCCTTGCATGTCCCGGCTTTGTTCAAAGTTCAAGTTTCACAAAGCAGAACTTAAATAGCTGTTTGTACTCCTTGTACTCCGGGCAACTTGAATTACGCCCGTCACGGGCAAAAATATAAAAAGAAATAGAATACACACACACACACACACACACACACACACACACACACACACACACACACACACACACATACACACACACACAAGCACAGGTGCATACACACATGCACGCGCACGCAAACCTACAAGCACGACATACACACACAAGAAAAATAGCAGCACAGGGAGGAAAATCCCGGCCTCGAGGTCAGTCATAAATCCCCTAACACCCCCTCCCCACCCCTTCCCCCCCTTCCCCCATGAAGCAAAACTTCTGCCGGCGATTTTTCTCAATTACACGCCTACCCCCTCACCCTCCTATCCTCTTAACCCCACATCCCTTATCCCCCCCCCCACCCACCTCACACACCCACCCCTAATTCACCTCTCTCATTCCCCACCCACCTCCTCCCCTCCCCATGACCTCGTGCATGCTGTGTGATCTGCATGACCTGCATGACCCCCCATCGCCCTAAACCGCATCCCTAACGAGGTCGTTTTGTGAACAGTCATGCACGAACTCAAACAAAAACGCATAGGCCTAGAAAACCTCTCCCCCCCAACCACCCCTAATAGTCCTAATTGTCTTCCGCAGAATTTGAAGCGGAGATAATCGCCGGTAGATGTCTCTGCTAATCGCCCGCCGCCGAGCAGTGCCATGATCAGACAGATTCTCTCTCTCTCTCTCGCTCTTTAACTCTGTTTCACTCTCTCTATTGCTCTCTTTTTCTCTAAGTTCTTTGTAGTACCATGATGGGACTGACTCGCTCTCTCTCGCAGCCTAACTCTCTTTCTGTCTCTCTCACCCGCTCTCTAACTCACTCTTTCTTTCTCTCTCTCATTCTCTCACACTCTTTCTTTCTAAGCCTATTTTTGTGGAGTCATGGTAGGCTAGATTTTCTCTCCCGCCCCTTCCTTTCCTTTTCCCCATCCTCTTTCTCCTTCTCCTTCTCCTTCTTCTCACTGCGGGAAGGAAGCGAATACAGGCTGAAACGAGAGTGGAGAAGCGAAATGGTGATGATAAGGAGGGGTCAGGGGGTAGGGGAGGGGGTGCAGAATTCTCGACGGAAAATGCATGAATAATAAAGATGGCGTTGCACCGGTTCTAGTCTGCAACTCGTTCAATTTGGATTTTTTAAAAACTTTATTAACATTTCTGTTATTCTCATTCTCCTTATTATCATTATTATTATTTCCGGCATCAACATTAATATTACCGCTAACATGACTGGCGGCATCATTACTATCGCTATTACTCCACTATTTATTCATTTGCTTGTTTACAGATGACCAGATCACATGTCCAAATTCCTTCCATATGTCCACGCGGGGTAATTAATGTTAGCGTCACTAATAGCAGGGGGTGGACGGGGGGGGGGGGGGAGCTAATGAGGTGTAATAGGTTTAGTGACAAACATGCGCATATACACGCACACGCACAAAAATGAATACATCGTCATTAGAGAATTTGTCAATATCGTTCGAAGTGTATGATATGGGTATGACGATGGCGATGATGATTATGGTGGTGGTGGTGGTGGTGGTGATGATGATGATTATGATGATGATGATGGTAGTGGTGGTGATGATGATGATGTTGATTATGGTGGTGATGGTGGTGGTGATGATGATGATGATGATGGTGGTGATGATGATGATGATGATGATGATGATGATGATGATGATGATGAAGATGAAGATGAAGATGAAGATGAAGATGAAGATGAAGATGATGATGAAGATGAAGATGAAGATGAAGATGAAGTTGAAGATGATGATGATAAAGATGATCACGATCTACATGAAAATGACAATTGTGATAATACCACTTATAAACGGTAAAAAATCTGGTACCAATGACACAAATCAAACCAGTCATCATTCCAATGACTATGGTGGAAATAGTGATGATATCTGCCACAGCGGAATCACAACAGCCATTGTGATGATGATGTTGACAGCGAGAACGGTGCACCTCATCACCGAAACCTCTCCGCAAACAAAAAAAAAACGGACGAGATTCTTACGACCATTTATTCCGTTTCAATTCAACGGGAAGACGGGAAGGGGAGAGGCGAAAGGGGGAAAGGGGGAAGGAGGTAAGGGGGAAGGGGGAAGGGGGAAGGGGGAAGGGTATCACTATCTTTTCGTCTTTTCCTTGCGCGTTCTCGCTCTCCTCTCCCCTTCCCCCATATTTCCTTTCCCTCCCTCCAACTCTCCTTTCCTTCCTTCCTTCCTTCCTCCATCCTTTCCTTCCTTACTTCCTTCCTTTCCTTTCCACTCCTCTCCTTCCATCTCCCTCTACAATCCCTCCATTTCTCCCTCTGCTCTTCTCTCCCTCCCTCCTTCACTCTCTCCTCCCTACCTCCCTCCCTCTATCCATCCCTACTTCCATCTCCTATCCTTCCGTCCAATCCTTCCCCTTTCTCTCCTGTCCCTCCTTCTTTCTATTCCCTTTCTTCACCTAACAAACTCTCGTGGTGGCTGAGCTGTTATCGCCGAACATGCAGTGTAAGTGAAATGTGCCCCCCCCACCCCAGCCCGTCAACCAAGAATCGAAGGACATTACTACAGTTCGATGTAAACAATGTCATTCTTTCCTTCACTATCTTTTTTTTTGTTTTTTGTTTATCTATTTTAAGAATGCGGTTCATTGCCTGATATCGTTATCGAACAAAATATTTGTGGGGAAAAGGTGAGGTGAATACATCATATAATACTGCATTTGAACACGAACTCGAACATACAAACAAACAAACACACACACATCCAAATCCGCATAAATCTATACACACACATACATCTACACAAAGACACACACACTACGTACACAAAATTAAGATAAAATCTTAAGAAACATATTCACACCATCTTGCCTATAGGCCTACCCATCCTTTTCAAAATAAAAAAGCAGTACTGTCTAAAATCAACTGTCCAGACTTATTGCAAAGTGCTTCCGCTCCAGTAGGTTTGCTTGCCGGCTACAAAACTGCATGCGCGGCTCCGCAACGCGACACGCCTTCCGCTCCGAGTTTTAATTGCGGATAATTGCATGTTCCAAGTGCCGCTGCATTGCATGGAACGCTCGATAAGAAGGGGGTGACGTTTGGATTAGTTTGGTGTGTGTGCGAGTGTGGTGAGAGAGTGACTGCGTGAGTGAGTGAGTTCGTGCATGAGTGTGTGGGTGAGTGTGTGCGTGCATAAGTGTGTGGATGAGTGAGCGAGTGTGTGGTTGAGTATGTGTGTGATTGAGTATGTACTTAAGTGAATGAGTGAGTGAGTGAGTGGGTGAGTGATTAGGCGAGTGAGTGAGTGAGTGATTGGGTGAATGAGTCTGTATCATATATGTATCATGAGTGAGTGAGTGAGTGAGTGAGTGAGTGAGTGAGTGGGTGTGTGTGTCTGTATTATGTGTGTATCATTGTGCATGTGATTGATTGACTGTGTGTGCAGCGCCTGTCAGCCAGATATATGTGTGCATATTCCCCAAAGTTCAATCGTGTCCGCTAAGATATGTGTCAATACTTGTCAATATGTATACACGCATAATTATATCAATATGCGCAAGTACTCCTAAGTACATGAATGCGCATGTGTGTAAGCGAGTCTATCGTCATCATAGCCGCGTACCGTACCCGTGAGCCTGTATGTGTCACCGTGCAAACCCCACACGTACTTAAAACATCCGTTCGCTGCAACAAGAGATTAAAAAAAAGAAACAACAAATCACGGGTTTCGGGGCCAGATCCTACCTCGGGCGCGTAGAACATCGTGCCAGAAGCGCTCCGTAAATATTCTTTATTACACGTATTTTTCTCTCGGATGATTCAGGCTATTATAAATATGGTTATGTACTGGTGCGAGCGCTTTTCTAAGGAGGAAGATGTATGAGAGAGAGAGAGAGAGAGAATGAGAGAGAGTGAATGAGAGCGAGAGAGGAGAGAGAGAGAGAAAGAGAGGAGAAGGAGAGAAAGAGAGGAGAAAGAGAGAGAGAGAGAGAGAGAGAGAGAGAGAGAGAGAGAGAGAGAGAGAGAGAGAGAGAGAGAGAGAGAGAGAGAGAGAGAGAGAGAGAGAGAGAGAGGTGGGGGGAAGAACAAGGGGAAAAAATGGATAGAGAGATAATTATAAAGAGAAGGGAGAAAGAGTGAAAGAGAATGGGAGAAGAGAGAGTGAAATAGAAAGAGAAGATAGAAACAAGTGGAAGAGATAGGGATAAGAGAAAGAGTGGAAGAGAAAGAATGAAAGAGAAAGGGAGGAAGGAGAAAGAGTGGGAGAGAACGGGAGAAGAAAGAGTGAAAAAGAAAGAAGAGAGAGAAAGAGTGAAAGAGAACGGGCAGAGAAGAAGAAAGCACAAGCGAATGACAGCACCCAACCAAACTTCCACTACCTACCAGGACACTGATATCCCCCCCCCCCCCTCCTACCGCTCCCTTCATCAACTCATCATTCATTATCGGAAAAATGGATAAAATTCCTATTACGAAGACTAAGCCCTCTCTCCCTCCCTTCCCTCCCCCCTTGCCCTCACTTTCCCCTCCCCCTTGCCTTTCCTCCTTTACCCCCCCCCCCTCCTTGCCCCCATTAGGCACGCGACTCTACATTCCACGAGATACGACGAACCACCGCTCTCATCCCCCCCCCCCCCCGCCTCGCCCCCTGCCCCTTTATATTAGCCTATCACTGAATCGCTTGCTTCTCATTTCCGATCCGGATTTTCCCTATTTTCCGAACTTTTTTTTTTTGGGGGGGGGGCTAATTTCGCGTTGCAGATTCCACGCTCCTTTTGGCCTATTTTGCGTTGCCAATTTCAGGCTCCTATTGGCCTATTTCGCGTTGCATATTCCACGCTCCCTTTGGTCTATTTCGCGTTGCCAATTTCATGCTCTTCTTGGCCTATCTGGTCTGACTGCTTTGATTGCCGATTGCATTAGTATTCCCTGCTTAACCGAGAGAGAATAAAGGAGGGAGGGAAGGAGGGAAGAAGGAAGGGAGGAGGGAGGGAGGGAGGGAGAGAGGGGGGGAAAGGGAGGGAGGGAGGAGAGGGAAAGGGAGGGAGAAAGAGGGAAGGAGGGAGGGAGAGAATGGGAGGGAAGGAGAGAGGAATAGCGAGAGAGAGAGGGAAAAAAAGAAAACCTAACACAAAAAAACAAAAAAACAAAAAGGGAATGATAAAAAAAATATTTATCAACTAATCAAAAGCAAAACTCGAGAACCTCGACTATGCCCCCCTACCCCCACCGACCACCCACCCCATTCCACACCGGAAGTCCTGTTCACCCCCCCCCCCTGCCCCTCTAACCCGCCCCCAGCCCCACCCTCCCTCCTCGCCATGGGATCGAACGCTCCCGCCTCCGCACGCTGGACTTCATGACCGGACCATGGCGATGATGATGATGATATCGATTGTCAAAGGGATCTATTAACGATGCGACCTCGTGTGCGCCACGGATACCTGACCTTATCCCCCTCCTTACCCCCCCCCTCCCCTCCCCTACTATCCGCTATTCGCTAGACCCCCAATACCCTAACTACTATCCCCCCACACCTCCCCGCTACCCTTACCCCCACTTCTTCCCCAACTATCATTCACCCCCCCCCCCCCCCCCATCTTTCCCGCTTACCGCCCCCTCCCACCCACGTGGCTTAGCCGTTGCTTCGCTAGGAAATAGTACCCCCGGGGATGGGGGTAGGGGGCGGGGGTGTCCTTGTAGACCTTGCTCGTTTTCTATTGCACACTGAACTTTCTATCTATTCCTTTACATTGTCCCCTCTCTGTCTGTCGGAGTGTCTGCCTCTTAAATATAAATGGATGACAGGAGTGAGAGAGAGAGAAAGAGAAAGGGAAGGAGGGTGGGAGGGAGGAAGAGAGAGAGATAGAGAGAAAAAGAGAAAGAGAGAGAAAGAGAGAGAGAGGACAATTCACAGACAAAGGTCACACAACACTTAGTTTATGTTCATAGAGAAAAAAAAAAAACATCATGTAAATAACAAACACATTAAACACAGGTCACCGGAAGGGTCAGCTTACCGGGTCGAAAGGATAATGGATTCACAGAGAGAGAGAGAGAGAGAGAGAGAGAGAGGAGAGAGAGAGAGAGAGGGGGGGGGGGGGGGGTAAGAGAGTAAAGGGAGAGAGGAAGAGGAGGGAAGAGTGGGCAAGATGGGAGAAGAGGTGGACGAGGAGGTGGACGAGGTGGAAGAGGAAGTGGGAGAAAGACGAGAGGGAGGGAGAAGATGAGGAGGAGGATGGGGAGGAAGAGAGAGAGGGAGGAAGAAGAAGAAGAAGAAGAAGAAGAAAAAAAAAAGAAGAGGAGAAGGAGCATTACGAGGAAGAGAAGGAGCGGAAACTGAAATAGGTTAGAGGGGAAGAAGGGATACAGGAAGAGGGAATGACAGAAATAGGACACAAGGAAGAGAGAAAAGGAAAATGGAGAAAGAGGAAAGTGCAGGGGAAGAAGAGAACGGAGTAAAAGAGGGGGGGAAAGAGAGAAAGAGGGAGAAGAGTAGAGGGGAAGTACGAGGAAAGGGGGCCATAGAGGGGGGAGGAAGGGGGCGACATACCTGCAGAGTGGCCACTCAATACCCAATAATCACCGTGACTACGTGCGCTCACTGGATACTTTTGGAAATAACAGAAAATGGGTCTGTTCGTTGGCGCTCAGGTGAGGGATGCGCCTCTGCTCTCTCTCTCTCTCTCTCTCTCTCTCTCTCTCTCTCTCTCTCTCTCTCTCTCTCTCTCTCTCTCTCTCTCTCTCTCTCTCTCGCTCTCTCTCTCGCTCTCTCTCTCTCGCTCTCACTTTCTCTATCTCTCTCTCACTGTGTTTTTCTTTGTGTCTCACTTTCTTTGTCTTTCTTTCTCACTCTCTTTCCCTCCCTCCTTCCCTCCCTCCTCAAACGCACTCATGCCTGTCCCCAGCCCTCCGATCAGGCCACTTGGACATCTGTACGGCATGACAGGCGAGTGTCGGTGACTCATCAGCCATCGCCAGCCCAGGGTTAATGACCCTCCAGTCAGAAAACAGTCGGGAAACAACGCTCGTCAAAGACTGACGTTAACTTGTAGACTCCAGCACGAGAGGTGGGATGAGGGGAGGGAGGGGGGAGGGAGGAAGAGGGAGAGGGTAAGGGGGGAAGAAGGGATACAAGCAGCAGAAGGAATGAGAGAAAGAGGGAAAAGAAGATAAGACAGGGGCTGAAGAGAACGAAATAAATAAGAGAGAGAGAGAGAGAGAGAGAGAGAGAGAGAGAGAGATATAGAGAGAGACGTGACGCGGAATTTTCCTCCACCCCGCAATCACCATATTCATTATTTCATTTCCATCATCATTTTTGTAAAAAAAAAATAGCCTTACAATGTCCCTCTCCTTCACACTCTCATTCTTATTTTCATTTCATCCTTACACTGGTGATGATGCCAATGGTGTTGATGGTGGCGGTGACAATAATGAAATGTAATATCAGAGAAAAGTAATAACAAAAATAAAATACGAAAAGCTCCTCCAATCCCTCTCATTCCCGCCAACACCTTTCGTCCCACCCGCGTCTTTTGAGGCCGAGGTCAGTCCGCCCACTCCCCCAGCCCCCCCCCCCCCTCGCGAGCCAAGGCCGTGACGTAAACACTCACTCAAACACCCAAGTTCAACTGGTTTCATGGACGCCAGGCAACGGAGCAACTCGGTGCTTCTTTTGTCATTTTCATTTGAAGTTACGGTCGCCTCAGCACACCTGCACGCACGCATGCAAAAATAGCTAACAAAAAAAAAAAATAAACAAGTAAATTAATAATTATAATATTCATAATAGTAATGATATAGTAATAATAGTAGTAGTAGTGCTAGTAATAATAATAATAATAACAATAACAATAATAATAATAATAACAATAGTAATAATGATAATAATAATTATGATAATAAATAAATTAATAAATAGATGACAATCAATAAATAAGTATAACAAAAACACATCCGCACATCCGCACCCACAAATGCACGCGTGTGCAAGCAGACGCGCACGTGAGAGCAGGAGACGGAGAGGGGAATGCGGGGAAGGTGAATAAAGAATTACCCGAGGATTACCTCTTCCCTTCCACCAAGCTGCTTCCATGCCTAGCCCTTGTCCCAGGTCCACCACTCTCTCCCTATCCTGTCCCTGGCTCTCTTCCCTCCCCGCCTCCGTCCATCCTATTCCTGTCCTACTACCCTCTCCCTGGCCTACTACACTCTCCATATCCTATTCCTAGCCTACTACCCTCCCCCTATCCTGTCCCTGGCTTCCTTCCCTCCCCCATCCATCCCTGGCATACTACCCTCCCCCTATCCTGTGGTCTATCCCATCCCCTTTCCCATATCCTTCCCTCATCGCACTACTCGCCTCCTTCACTCCCTCATCCTATCCTCTATTCTATTCCCTCCCCTATCGTATTCCTCCTTCCCTCCTCTCATCCTAACCTCTACCCCCCTCCCCACTCCATAGCCTATATCATTCCCCTAAACCTATCCTGGCCTCCCATCCTTCCCACAGTCCTCCTACCTCTATCCTCCTCCTCCCCTATCTTATCCCCACCCTCCATCCCTTCCCCATGCACAGACTTACCTCTATCCTCGCCCTCCCTCCCCCTCATCCTCCCTACCTTCTTACCTCCTATCCCCCCCCCCTCCTCCTCAGCTGAGACTATCGACAAGATCCGCGATCACGGGGGCCACCCGGGATGGGGGTAGGGGGCATGGTGTAGGATAAGCGGACTGGCTTTAATATCCCGTTTCTGGGCGGACGAAGAGGAGAGGAGGGGGAGGGGAGAGGGAGAGAGAGGCGAAGGAGAGGGAGAGAGAGGCGAAGGAGAGGGAGAGAGAGGCGAAGGAGAGGGAGAGAGAGGGGAAGGAACGGGAGAGAGAGGGGAAGGAACGGGAGAGAGAGGGGAAGGAACGGGAGAGAGAGGAGGAGGGGGGAGAGAGGAGAAGGAGGGGAGAGAGTGGGCAAGGAAGGGGGAGGGAGAGCAACGAAGGGGAGAGAGGGTAAGGAGGGGGGAGAGAGGGCAAGGAGTGGAAGGAAGGGGAGAGAGGAGAAAGAGTGGAAGGAGGAGAGAGAGGGCAAGAAGGGAAAGAGGGGGTAAGAGAGAGAGGGGAAAGAGGGAAGGAAGGGGAGAGAGGGGAGAAGAGGGGAAAGAGGAGGGAGAGGGGGAGGGGGAGGAAAGAGAGAGAGGAAGAAGGAGAGGGGGAGAGGGAGAGAGAGAGAGGGGGAAGGAAAGGGGAAGGGAAGAGAAAGAGGGGAAGGAAGGAGGAAGAGGAGGGGAGGGGGGGATAAGAGGAGGCCAATTATCGGGTTATGTGAGCGACATGATGAACGGATTAATTGACCCGTGATCGAGAGACAGAAATAGCGAGAGGGAGGGAGGGAAGGAGGGAGGGAGAGAGAGAGGGAGAAAGAGAAGGGGGTAGAG
>BOPN01001850.1:197500-200000 GCA_017312705.2 Penaeus japonicus
ATGGGCTTAACATTAAGATTAAAATACTTTTCAAGCCTCTTAAATATACGCGTTTGGAAGTGTTTTATTTAGAACTAGAAGCAAAAGCGATGTGATAAGAAGTCGAATAATAATGAAATTAAATGTATGGCCATGTGCTTGGCGGTACATTACATTCTGTTTAAATAATGGAAACATCAAAACATAAAATCTTACTCTAGCATTACTATCACGGGCGCCCACAACTCTATATATGGTGTATATGTCCATGATAAAGGTGCTGCGATCATGGAACACTTTCTTGTGACTGATATGTTGAAGAGATTTAATTTTATAAAAACACATAGATACAAAGTTTCCTGGCAGAAAACGTTCATTAATAGTCAAACAAGTGTTGAATTATTTTGTATGAAAAAGATCTATTACGCCGTAAAACGGTTCATGTCGCTTACAAAAAAACGAGAGCTCAAAAGTTTCTTAGTAAGCTGAGGTCTACTTAGGTTTACCTTAAAAATTGTAAAAGAAAACGGATATTCTTTTTTTCTACAGAAAGTTTATTTTAACACAAACTAAAGTAAAAGGAATTTCAACATGTTATTGTCATCAATATCACAAGATAATTCACACAAAAAAGAAACAATTTCAATTTCATTTTAAAAACTGAGAATATTTCTCGTGTCCTACAGAAGGTTAAACACATATACAATATGCTTTATTGAATATACATATGTGTATGTAAACACACACACACACACACACACACACACACACACAAACACACACACACGCACACACACACACACACACACACACACACACACACACACACACACACACACACCCGGCCTTCCGTCACTTAAACACCACATATCCACGCACATCAGGCACTTAAGCCCTCTTTCACAAAGCCCACACACATCCTTCCTCCTCTGCATGCACATCACCCAGACGCACTCGATGCCACATATCATCTGACGTTCGTCTAAACATGGCAGTGACTGTCATTAGTCCCGATAAACCCAGTCGCCTCTTCGCTCCAAGAGGCACCGAACACCACAGCGTCCCAGAACACCACGAGGGCCACACCACGTGGCAAGGCAAGAACTGAAATAAACACACTCTAAAACATCTATCCTTCTTCCACTAGTTCTTTACCCGTACACGCTTTCTATAGGCACCATACAGAGTGCAGCAGCACATCACACTTTGCACAATACAGCTATAATAACAGGGCAACAAAGTATATCAGGTCACAAGGGGCACACGCAAGGTCTTCCCAGGGGCAGCAGCTAACTGCGTCTCTCCTAGCCTCGTTCCTTCCGCGCCGCTTGCCCAGACATTACGTCATGTTTGTCCAGCTTACATCAGTTTATTAATATCGCGATACGTATAAGCGTTATCTGACGTGGATTTATCAATGTTGTAAAAGTAGAAACTATAATTGTAGTAAAGAGTCCATATCTGCTGATGTTCTTCACATTCAGCATGATAGAAGCATTGGTTTTATGGATGGGCAAAAAACACCTTTTCCTATTTCTTTACCACCGTTAACAAACACGAACGAAATAACCATCCCTATGCTTACGAATGCGAGAGTCACAGATCAAAGCAGCTGTACAGGCTCGGACACATAGAAGCCGCTGCATATGGTCTAATTCAACTTCCTGTTCTCATTCTTCCTGCACATTCTACATTGCCGGTACTTCAGAGCCGGGAGTTGGCGTCTTGTTGTGTATTGTCACTCTCGTAAGTTGGTTCTCGTTTAGAAACCGTGGACAGGCGCCCTCTAAGACTTTCTTTCCTGCTGGTGCTAGGAGAGAGTGTTACTTGCTGTTTGAGATCTTTAATTTGAACTATTAGTATGCATTACAAAATTACTACCATCGGTCACTGAACACAATTATTACTCTTTGGTGTAACAAAGAAACAGCACACCATTTTCAAATACGTCATGGCAACTATCGTCATCGTTATGCCCAAAATATTTGTAAATCTTGCGTTATGCGGTCCGTCGTCATGACCACTAAAGTCGATGTTTTAACGCCCATCAACAAAGAGTTATAGAGAAAAATATTCAGGTGCTGGTTAAATTAGTCGAAGTGTCATTTGTTGACATTTTAGTTCTTCATCATTTTCGCTCTCTTTTTATTATGTTTTCTCTTGAATATATAAAAAAAAGAAATCGAATGGTTGAAATTGGAGCTGGCAGAGTGTAACTGCAATGTGCGATTGAGTCAGTATGTGTGTGTACGAATCGATCAATAAATTATATAGATATATATTTCTAAAAGCGTCATGGTAGTACAGTGGTAGTGCACCGGCCTCTCATCCCGTGGTCGGCAGATCGAGCCTTGTCCAAGCTCGCGAGTTTCCACTGTCGCCAGGCGGTCACTGACATGGCTGCACACCACGGTGGGTAAGGACTAAGCTTAGACAGTAAACATTCATTGAGACACTCACGGGTGTAACATCTGCTCCGCATATTTGGCTGATCCTTATCCTCATGTGTTTATGTGTATAT
>BOPN01001850.1:202500-227500 GCA_017312705.2 Penaeus japonicus
TCACTGGCGTGGCTGGGCATCACGTTGGGTAATGACCCAGCTCAGATCGAGTCAACACTCGTTGGCATACTCTCTCACGAGTCATCACTCGCTGACACAGGGTTCGCCGCAGTGCATGTAAGCCTGGCGAAGCATCTGCTCCGCAAATCTGGCATATCCTTATCCGAAAGCGGCCCAGAACATAGCCGAAAGGAATGCCGGGAAGCGAAGCAGGACAATGAAACACAATAACGCTAGTTCTTATTTAATTAACCAGTTTAACACACGTTATACCAGTCCTATACTAGGAAAAGAATATCTATACTTGGATGATATAGTTATCTTACATCCTAATGTTATCCTAACTCATTTCCTTATCTCAAGGGCTGCCGGGAAGCGCTTTGGTTCTGCTTTTATCGAAACTTTCCAGTCAACAGTGATGGCATCTTTAAACTTGTAAGATAAAGACACGGGAGCGTAGGTGTTAATCTAAGCACCGTGAATGGAAAAATAATATTGTTGTTACCTTACTTATCCATTTAGCCTATGCATTATTATATTCCGTGTGTAACAGCCGTATTGACTAGTGGGATTTCTGAAAAAAGGCCCTGCATAAGAAGCAAGGAGCATTTTGGGGTAAAAGTTGGGAACCAGGCTTTCTAGCATAATTTGGGCATGCTGAATCCGATAAACCCGGTTCCCAAGCGAAAATTTGCTTTTTTAATTGTCTAATTTGCACAAACAAAATGGCCGCCAGATTTCCAATTTTCTGCAATGTCTCTGTAACTAGACAAGCAAATATGATAAATAAAGTGTCTATACCTCTATTTTCAGGGTCGGGGAACATTAAGACATTTCTAATCAAATTAAATTTACTCAATTTTCCTAAAACTGCAAATCAGCGACCGCCATAACTGAAAACCCGTTCTCCTCTTGTGTCTCTGTAACTAGGCAAACAAACATGACGCATGAAGTGCCCACACTTATGTTTTAGGGTCAGGGAATGTGGTTAAGACATTTGCAATATAACCAAATCAGTAATGAGTTTACTCGGGCACAGCGGGATGGCATCTGAGACCTTCATCTCCACTCGCTCAGTCAGATGTTGCCATACTTCATGAGGTACGACCACTTCGATCACGCAAGATGGGGTCCAGTGTATCTAGCGGAGATGCACCAACTTCCAGAGACTGTGCAAACAAAGTTCCAAAAGGGTAACTTTGTTGTCAAGCGTTCAGTTCTGAAGTTCAACCAAGTAGATCCCGACCAAGCCATGGAGTGGATAAATGGTACAGGAAGGAAAGGAGGTGGAATCATTGGTATCATGAAAACAATATCAGCGCTTTGTAGATGGGCACTTTCGTATAACCTGAGATCTCACATTGCAGCTGAAACGCATGCCATGTTCAACCACGGTCCTGGCAGTGTGCGTGTTCACAGCGAAGCTACTCAGTCACGGCAAAAGCGGGATAATGACGACGAGGCTGCATTGGTCTTGGTCTTCCAGAGATTCAAGGTGTTTGCATCAGGTTCACCAGACACATTGCAAAATCTCGCCACAAAGGATTTGGCAACAGAAGCAATTCAAAATTCATTACTTTGTGCCAAAGAACTCGGAGAAGAAGAAATGAATAGATTTGTTGACAGGAGTATGATTGTACCTGACCAAGCTGACAAGCCAGATGTCCCAATTCATGCGCCTTTACCCAGGAGTAACACCTAAACGTTTGCATCTCTCTATGAAGTGGTTAAAGACTCTAAATACAAAGACAAACTAACCACCCTGAAGGCAGATAGGAACGTCCTCCAACGCAGTGTTTCTGCCTACGAGGCAAATCGGACAGTTGACTTGCCGCTTGTCTTTAAGCATGAGCTTCTCCCAATCCCTGTATCACTTGCTGAAATGAATGATACACTACGCACCGGATACAAGTCCGTACTAGCAGATATGTTAACAGATGATGTAGTCTGCCCTGATGAAGTTGATCTGAATGACTCCTCATCTTGCCTTATCATTGATGGCAAGCACTGGTAGTTTCACTGGGAAAGCCTGACAATGCCGTGACCTTTGGTAATTTGGCTGACACATATGTAAGAGAAGTTCTGAAGGCAGGTTATAACTATCAGCGGATTAACGTTGTGTTTGACAGATACAGGGAAGAAACAATCAAATGTGCTACTCAGACAAGACGTACAAAGTCAGCGCGACCCATTAGACGACTTATCGAGGGTCGTGATGTGCCTCTTCCAAAAAAACTGGTCAAACTTCCTGTCCCTTGCTGACAATAAAACAGATCAAGAGACAGGGATGTTCTCGTGCTCTTGGTTTCTCACTTCCCACGTGTACAATGCGAACACCTGTGGATGATGTCTGGTACTACTATGAAACGGCGATACATACCCACTGAGGCAGTTTTCAACAGACTACCGGAAGATTCAGCAACTGTTACCTGCTCTGTTACCATTTCATGCATTAACCGGTTGCAACACCACGTCCAGCATCGCAAATCACACCAAGAAGTCATCATGGAGAGTCTTTAATGTGCACCATCAATTGCTCACACACATAGGTATGGGTGAACTCACAGAGGAGACCATTAGATCCTCAGAATCGTTTGTCTGCAGAATATACGGTGCGCAGAAAACAGACTCAGTTGATGCAGCAAGACATATTCTGTTTGCAAGGTCGAGTGAACCGGAGGCTATGCCACCAACAAGTGATGCTCTCCGCTTCCACTTGATGCGAGTAGATTACCAAGCAGTGGTATGGAGAAATGCTCACTGCACCGTTCCCGAACTTCCTGCATGGAATGGAAACATAATGAATAAGGATTAAGGCCCATCCTCATGTCACGGAGCCCAACTCCCGAAGGTTGCCAAGAAATGCTTTCATGCACCTGTCAGAAACAGTGCAGGACACGTCGTTGCAAATGCCGCAAATCTGGGTTAAGATGCACAGCAATGTATCCATGTCAGCAGCAGACATACTCCATGTGTGAACATTGGGTAGTCCAACGAGCAGTTTGCTATGCCAAACTTTGGGTAAAAGTTGGGAACCAGTGAATATGTTAATGATGGTAGTTAATTTGCATAACTGAGTATCTGGCACCTGGTTTATCACATTCCCTGACTCTAAAAACATAGGTGTGGGTACTTCATGTGCCATGTTTGCTTGCCTAGTTACAGAGACAGGAGAAAAATGATTTTTTTCAGTAATGCGGTCGATAATTTGCATATTTAGGAAACTTGAGTAAATTTTATTTTATTAGAAATGTCTTAATAATGTTCCCCGACCCTGAAAATATAGATATAGACACTTCATTTGTCATATTCGCTTGTCTAGTTACAGAGATATTGCAGAAAATTGGAAATCTAGCGGCCATTTTGTTTATGCAAATTAGACAATTAAAAACGCAAAATTTCGCTTGGGAACCAGGTTTATCGGATTCAGCGTGCCCAAATTATGCTAAAAAGCCTGGTTTCCAACTTTTACCCCAAAATGCCCCTACCATTCACTTATTGTGGAAATCCCACTAATCTATTAAGTTATCTTAAGCATAATTCTCACTGAGCCGGTCATTCATCATGACTTTCTCGATATGCCGGTTTATTCTTCCACATCGCCATCCTCTCCTCCCTTATAGCTTCTTTTCCTCTCTTTCACCCGCCCTGGTTTACCCCCCCCCTCTTTCTGTCTGTCTGTCTGTCTGTCTGTCTGTCTGTCTCTCTCTCTCTCTCTCTCTCTCTCTCTCTCTCTCTCTCTCTCTCTCTCTCTCTCTCTCTCTCTCTCTCTCTCTCTCTCTCTCTCTCTCTCTCTCTCTCTCTCTCTCTCTCTCTCTCTCTCTCTCTCGCCTAGGTGTGCCTTCGTTGGGCGAACGTGCTTTTATCGTTGTTATTCTTCTTCATACTGAGCCATTTAACGTGTATGTTTCTATCTGTCAATGTGTGTGTTTGTGTATATATATATATATATATATATATATATATATATATATATATATATATATATATATATTTATAAATAAATAAATAAATAAATAAATATATATATTTATTTATTTATAAATATATATATATATATATATATAATATATATATATTTAATATATATATATATATATTTATATATATTTATATAATATATTATATATATATATATATATATATAAATATATATATATATATATATATATATATATATATATATATATATATATATATGTGTATGTATATATATATATATATATGTATATATATATATATAAATATATATATATATATATATATATATATATATATATATATATATATATATATATATATATATATGTGTGTGTATATATATATATATATATATATATATATATATATATATATATATATATATATATATATATATACATATATACATATATATATATATATATATATATATATATATATATATATATATATATATATATATACATACACACACACACACATGCATCCATGTATGCATGGCATGTTTATCCTCTCAGTAGGAATGTGAAAGTTTCATTCCTTAGTGCTTTTGTGATATAACATCTTATTAGGATTTTTACTCATTTAATGAATTATCACATGGTGAGGCCTGATGATCACACAGCAATGCTATAGTATTCCATTAATCATATCTTTTGATATACTAATATCATATCACAACATAATAAATATTTCTATTGATAATCAAATGCTCTTGAAATCATTATAAAGCAAGAGGTACAACTGTCATAACAATAATTATAACAGAGGAGAAATAAACTCAGTACTTATCATATAATACTATAAACTTTATGCAAGAATTTATAAGTTCAAGCTAACTTCCATATTTAGCAGCAATCAGGAAGAAATTTTGCACTACTAAACACACTTTAAACTTTAGTTTAATTACTTTATAACTTTAATATTCTCTGATACTTAAAATAGATGATCCCCTTCCACTACAGTAGGCTCAGATTGAAAGAGAAAAATTAGCGTAACACAATAGAAAAGAATAATTAAAGCCAGGAATTTTGTAAAACATATACAAGTTCAGGAATTTTGTAAAACATATACAGATTCAGGAATTTTGTAAAAGATATACATGTCAGTCACCGCTAACTATTCATATAACTTGAAATAATGTATGAGTGAGTCAGAATGACTGAATTACCAAGAGTTGACACAAGCCACTTTTTAGACTGAGATGCAGTTTCCCTTACCAAGTCTAGAAGAAACTTTTAATTTAAATTCAATAGATAAATAAAAAAGCTTGTATAAACAAAATTAAGGTATTGGGGTATTAAGTAATATGTGTACTTTTTGCTACACTGGATTTAAATAAGCATAAATACAGAATGATTACATGAAGTGTATTGACAGTTGACAGTTCTTAGAAGCATATAGACAAGCTTATTTTTATGCTGTAACATTCTTCAGTATCAAGATGCAAGTCAGCTAAGTCTCAAGTAATTAGTTTTTAAAATTAGTATTTTTATATCCAAAACATTTATCATATAGATCTATTAAAAATGTATTTCACTACAAACAAACAATCTATCTGTATTTCTTGACTGAAATATAGATCTTATATTTCTTTTTAATATCAACAAACTGAGTTGTCAAATTATTTCTTAAAGAATATATATCCATAGGAGGCTCTCTGCTGACCTTTAATTTAAAGTAAAATT
Source organism: Penaeus japonicus (assembly GCA_017312705.2). Taxonomy (NCBI): domain Eukaryota; kingdom Metazoa; phylum Arthropoda; class Malacostraca; order Decapoda; family Penaeidae; genus Penaeus; species Penaeus japonicus. The sequence continues at coordinate 208,170 of BOPN01001850.1, forward strand.
ATCTGACAAGATATTCATACCTGGGATGAAGTGCTGAAAAGAATATGGAGTATTTCCTTTGCTTTCCCACATCAATGCAAACTCGCTTTCCATTGCCAACTTTATCAATACGCTTTCCTCCTTTAACTCATTAATGTATACATGCACTATTCAGTTTGTTGTTTCATTATTATTATTATCTTTACACATATACAACTCCACAAGAGCTTAGTCATCAAAAAGTCAATTAACAGGCCTACCTGACCTCATCTATTTACCTCGCACCTTGAATTTTTGAGAAATTCTTATTCTTATTTTGAATACTCTTATTGCTGTTATTACCATTATAATAGGTATCATAATAACATATCATAATAATTAGTAATAAATATCATAATAATTAGTAATAATACAAATAGTATTTAATATGAACACTTTTTTTTCTCCAAAATTTCAAGGAAAAAGTTACACAGGTAAGGTCAAGTATTAACCCTCTCTGGACGGGTGGTACACTACGGTACCGCTCATTCAAGGGCCTGGTTGCCGGGTGGCACCATATGGTGCCAGTCATTTAATTGATTTAGGCCTAAGCGTTCAAAAGCCCCAGCATTGTGACATGCAAGGCTGGAATGCCCCCGTCGTGAGTGGAATAATTAACTTCTTGGTGACTAGGAACTTGTGGAAACATTTGTGTAAATAAATATGAAGAAAACAATACTATAGTGGGGAGTTCAGTTGCTAATGTCACTTGGTTATCTCAGTTAACTTAATGTCACACATTTTATTTCAAAGCAATGAAAATAAGCTGTCATGTGTCAGTTTATGATTTTTCTTAACTAGATCTAACTTATACTGTTTAATGTAGTCTATAGTGTAAGCTATGTTGACATGATAACTTAAATACATGCAGAACATGTAATTAACATCTTTTTATGCTGTGCATAGATCATGGAGAAAGGAAAATAATACATTACATAAATTATGTCAACATTAAACAAGCAAGCAGTTACATTTTAACAGCATATATAATGCCACTATTATGACTGAAATGATATACACCATATACTACTTTTATCTAAACTATAAAATGAAGTTACAGCAGAGATATCTCAAACATCTTGGGGATACCTTGAGCTATATTTCTAATCACAAGATAAGGATTCAGTTGCCTCTGTGAGTTTTATCTTAAACCATTCCAGGATAGGACACATCTTATGATGTTCAACCTTGGCTTGGTATCATAAAATGTGTGCTTTCCATTATTTTCTACTTATGGTATGATATATGAGCCTATATATAACTTACTAGGAAAGTAAAACTAATTAGCATTCAGTATAATAGGGCATCATAATTGAAGGAATATATAGCTTGAAATTTCAACATGAGGAAAATGCAATGCCAAAGCAATTTGATCTTGCGAAACATGTCTGTTGTTATGGAGTGGTTAAGGATGTCACTCAACAGATGCTGTTATGATACAATCAGCATTTTATCACCTCTATAGTTGGTCTGTGACCTGATCTGCAAAATCACCCTACTACAGGACAAGACCCCATATGAAATAAGTCTTATCATCATTTAAGCATTATTATTAGGCTTAAATGAATTATAAGATTTAGGCATTGAAAGAACCTTGACTTTTTATAGCGATACATTTCTTTCTTTATCCAGAATTAAAATTTGCCTTTTATTATAATACTGAGGGATTTTTTTATAACTTAAAGAAGGTATTAGTGATATTTACAAAAGTAATATGTCTGTTTTATTTGGAATAATGATTACATATATTATAATTTACTGTATAAAATGAAGGATGTTTGTTAAAGGGTTTGTGTAGATGACAAGTCTGATTCATTCTGATTGTCTGGCCAAAGTATATACCTGGAGAAACTGATTTGTATAAGGTATCCCAATGTATTAACCCATTGCAGATGGGGGATAGATTTGTCTGAACAGTCTTCAGGAGGAATTTCATTTCAGAGAGAGGCAGTTTCACGCAACATACCTTGTCCTTTCCCACTCTCAGTCACTCATTGCAAAACTAGAGCCATTTTTGTGTTTTATTGTATTGAGAGACTTATATGTGTCACATCACAGGCTCTATTAATGCTGCAGCTGACTAGAATTGTAGTATAGGCTCTATGTCAGCTACTTTTTTCCTTTATACTCTACATGATAGAAATATTACTGTTTTATAGGAAGATAAAAAACTACTTAATTTTTTTCGTATTCGCATATTGTCATGATCAAATACGAAAAATATAATCATCTGTAATGCAGGTAACATGAGGAGGTAGGGAAGAGGAAGGAAACCTGTGCTTATGACTGTGAGTGCAAGTACAGTACAAGGCAGTCCTACTGGCACAGGGGCACATTGTAGACACTGGGCATGGTTTGAGTCATCTTCCTCTTTTCCTTCTGCTTGCACATCCTTCATTGCTGGTGCTTTAGAGCAAGAGGTTGACAACTTGCTGTGTGTCATCTCTCTCTAAAGATAGTGCTAACTAGAGACCATGGATGGGTACCATTCAAGTCTCCCTCTCCTGCTTGTGCTAGGAGAAAGTGGTGCCATCTAGGTTTTGGATTTTAGGTGAAACCCATTTTACTTACCCACTGACAGCGGATGGCATAATTTGCTGTCAAGGCAGAGTTGGTCGTAGACACGGATGGCACCGTGCCAAACAATGTAAACCCGCCATCTGAATGTATACATATTGTATTAAAACCGCGACCAATGGGTTAATATCATGGCAATTATAGTAATTATGACTGCAATTGTCATCATTACACACTCATTACTCATGGTACAATAAAATAACATAGCAATCCAAAATCCCCAACGTCATGTATGTCATGACAATCGTCGTCAGACCAAATCTCCTGCATCATGTATGTCATGACCCCGTCTGCAATGGGTTAAAATGTGTTGGTCTCTCTTTTTCCTATTCCCTCTCATACAAAACACATAGTAAAGAATAAAAGATACCATAACTTGCTTTTCGACTTTACTCCATTTCAGACAGAGGCTTTCTCCATGCTTCATACAAAAAGACAAATCTTAATAGACCCGTAACATATCAGATTCATGCTGTAACAGCTGTTATGATTCACATATACATTACCACAAAAAACAAATTTCAAATATGGACTATCTTTGCTTTTTTTCCTTTCACAAACATCTCTTGACATAATATCGAAATATTGATTGGATATCTTGCATTGTGAAATTATTTGTTTTCTGTCATACCCTTTTCAACATTTCTTACAAAGAGCTTTTCATAGTCTTAATTACAGAATAAAATTTGATATTCTTACATAACTAGAATCATGGACTGCATGAAGCTACAGCTATGATTATCATGTACATAATTAGCATTGAATCACTAATGAGTAACAGTAAGTACATTTAACCCATTCCCGCCGGGCCGTTTCGTCTTTTTTGGCGTCAATGCCGGGGCTCTCGAACGCATAGGCCTAAATCAATTATATCATTGACGGCATATGGCAGCACCCGCGCTATCATATTACATAATCGCCGTCTGTGGCCGGCGGCCGGCAGCATTGGGTTAAAGGATTATTATGTGAAGATATAATGGGAGAAAAAAATTGACCTCCACAAAAAATACTATTGTGCTTTCCTTTAACCCGTCAACGGGTTAAAGCCAAAATTGCCCCGTCGTTAACAGGTTAATATCAGCAGTCTACTATTGCTATCGTTCCAACAATTAGGAAGTATAAGATAAAAACTTGAAGTTGAAAAAATACCTATGTTCCAGTGGACTTTGTGAAGAACTAAAACATTAAAAACTATACAATGAACACACTGAAATAATACTTCTTGAAACATCTTGAAAAAGATAAGTTAAAATAACAATAAAAATAAATATATAAGAAACTTCTAACAAATGCTTTAAAGATCTTTAAATGATAAACACATTTCTTGGATTTCCAAGAACAATTACCAATTCAGAGAAATGAAGACAGTTGAAGGAAATCTGACATTATTTCAAAACATTTCACAAGGGACAACCTTAACAGAATTTTTTTATGGAATAGCTGCTTAGAAACACAAGGACCAATAATAGTACATTGTAGTCTTTCAAATAACATCATACACCAGCTCACAACCCATCTGAAGTTTTCATCATACAGTTGTCATACTCATAACAAGAGGTGTTTATTATCCATGCTCTTCCATCTCATGACAATAACACTGATGTCTCTTTGGTAATATAATAAGTTTGTATGCCGCATAGTATTACTTAAGTGGATAACAGGGAACACGATTTATGTTCCCTGTTATCCCTGTTGTCAAAATACTATTGATCATTACACATTTAAAGTTTTTGTCTTGAAGATGTAATGAGTACCAACAAAACAGAGAAACCTGAATATTCTAAAGTTATAACTCTAAACTTATCAAAGTAACTACTACCTACAAATATGTTCCTTAACCCTTTACCAGCTGGAAGGATGAATTCACTGACTAAATTTGGGAAGCTTTCATATAAACCCTTGCTTTGGTATTCCCATAACAATGTCTTCATTAGCAGAAACAACTGGAGAAAGAGTCAACTGGTAGTAAAATACTGAATGTAAATAAATGTTCTACCATAAATATAGGGCAAAGATAATTTAGAATCATTAACCCTCTGTCTCTGTTTTCCAAAATAGGATGCCATGGTTCATAATGAATCTAGAGGGTGCTGTTGGACCAATATTCCCAAGGAAAGAGACAGAATTTTGAGTAGACAAAAATTCTCTAAACCAAGGGCCCCATTAATCCGTTCCCGACGGGACCATTACGGCTTAAAAAGACCAAAATTCCGGGACTCTTGAACCCATAAGCCTAATGTGTCGGGATTCTCGGCCGCACTGGCCGTGCGCCGGGCTGGACAAAATAATGCATCCCTGGCGTGTGGCCCAAAAACCACTAGACGTGATATCTGGTCACCCGTCGTTAACAAGATAAGGCAGTCCTCAACTTAAGGTGGAAGGTTGCCCAGATATAAATAATTTGCCAGACAGACTCATACTTGAGGGGTAAAGGGTTAAAGAACTCAGTTATGATAAAGCACCTTATTTGAGTTTTCTTATTGCCATTAACTTTTCACAAGTCCCTTCCATTATTCTTTTGATCTCTTTCTTTTCTTTTATTCAAATTCCTAAAATCTTTTGGTATTATTATTTCTTCAACACCTCCAATAAGTCAGTATCTATTTCGATGAAAGAGAGCTTGATATCACAGAGCAGTAGTAGGTGAGAAATATTGAAATTCACCACAGAGAATAATGATATGACATATATTTTATACATATTTTTACCATATATTACTCTTTTATTTTCACTTTATGAAAAAGCCATATAATCACCTTGGCTTCACTCAAAGAAATTCTGTATGTCACTTTGAGATTTAAAAACATAGTTTCATATATATAAGTTATTTCACAATCAGCACGATATAAGCTGATACCTGGACACTTGAGGTAGCAAAAACTTGGAAGACTCTGAACATTTGATTATCTGCATCCTTATTTCTTCTAAAAATATGTGACACATTTATTCATGAGCATATAAACAAGAAAGAAAGAAAAAAATCAATCTGTAGACCTTTTTTGAGAAAAGATGATTTAAAAATCTTTCATAGCATCTATTTCCACCTGACTTTCAAAACATACTGTTTATCTGTTACTAATATGACAATTACCATTACAAGATTGATGTCAAAAGGGAGTTTTTCTGCCATTTCATAAACCGACAGAGTAATTTGCCATTCACAATAATAAAAAAGAAACAAATCTTTCATTTTCCTTTACCCTACTTATAATCTTTTTTTATACTTTGCCAGCCATAAATGCAAGAACAAGCAGAGTATTTTCCTTCATTTTCAGAGTTAATAATTATGATACTAAATCCTAGCAAGATTGCATTTATATATCACCAATAGAGAAGAAAGGAATCTAGATGTCAGGGAAGAAAAAAAAAATTGCTTTAGAATTACAACCAAAACAGAAAGAAAAGGACAACCAACATGCACAACAATAACAGCTGCAATATTTCTATAAAAGCTACTCTACTATTGACTCCTGCCTCTCTTTTAAGTAACCACATATCACAGTTCAGGAGAGAGGAATGCTCTTATTCCTTTGCATAAATACCATTACAACCAAAGACATTTCTGTAGTATGCATACTCTAAGCCAGTCTGGTGCCAGTAGACCAAGGCTGCGACTATGATGAGGTGCCACAGCTGGTGAGAAGCCCCAACGTAGTCAAAGCGACCTGGATACACAAGGAAATAAGGATTCTGTTACAAATGGACTAATGATATTCTTTCCTCCTTGATATCAATTGGATGTATAATAAAACATGAGTTTATAATTTACCATAACCTGCTGTTAAAAGTAAAGAAGAATTTTTTTTATATCAATAAAACAACACAAGATAAAATATTATCATTTCACTACATTCTCTCAAAAAAGAAATGTATAAAAATAATTATTTTTACATTATTTTTCTCTATTCCTCATTTTCACCCAATGCTATAATAAATACAGTATTACAAAATCATAACAAAATAAAGTTAAAGCATCTTAATAGGATCTTAAAAACAACTTACCAGGAAAATATCTCTCAGGTATTTTCCACATGTAGACAATGACAGCTGCTCCACTGATGGCATACATCATGAAAATACGGGGCAAGAAAACCTGGAAATTTGAAAGAATAATTACTCATTTAAAAAATAATAATGATAAAATAAAATAATTCCCTAAATGCTGTTGAAGCTACTTAGATAAATGCTCAAAATGAACACCGAGTATGCAAATGGTTAGATCCTGGCAATATCAGAAAAGACTTGTAGAGTATTAGGGAGGTTTGCAATTGGTCCTCGTGGTCTGTCTCAGTTCTATTCTTGCATCTCTATAGATGTTTGGTAGGACTGGCCTTGCCTCAACCTCTCCAACCCCTTATCAAACTGTCTCTAAATGTAGCATTTGATTGGTTATTCACACTTTACTGAAATAATTATCATTGTTACAAAGGAATGTTTATCATAGGATATTATGAAGGCCTGGACTGAGGATTTCTATATTCATTTATTTTTTTTCTTGAACTGTTTTGTAAGGAAATTGTAATCTTTTTTCCCCTTGTATTGATAATAAAGGCTATAAAAGTTTTGTTTTACTAGAGAAACTCTCAAATTGATACACATTGCTACATCTAATACTGTTACTTGTAGAAGTGGACTAAATATTGTGCACTAGCCCTACTCGATCCTGCCTCAGTGAAATAAAACATCTGGTTGACTGGGAGGAACAATGTAAGCATCCAAGGAAATACAATCACAACTGACAACACAAAATACATACACATTAAAAAATAAGAACTGACCTTCAAAAGATAAAAACATAAAATTTATGGTCTAACAATAATAAACACACAATTTAACAGCAGGGAAAAAAAACAAGAAAAAAAAGTTGTAATCTAAATTCAAATAAAAAAATCCTCAGAGCCCTTTGAGAAAACAACTTATGACATCCCTACAACACTAACAAAAGACCTACGAAACACGTGAAATCAATAGGATAAACTCAATAACATAGAAGCACAGGGATCCAAAAGGACATCAGTGATAAATCTAACTCAAACTTCCTGTGGCTGATTATAGCCAAGAATGTTTTCAATATAATATCAAATATCATAAGCAACTTAAAACAGAGGAAACCGCTGATAACAACCATACTACAAACTCTAAAAGAAATAACTCCAATCTTAACCCATCCACGACGGGGGAATTCTAGCCTTGAATGTCCCAATGCCAGGGCGTTCGAATTATTAGGCCTAAATCAATTGAATGGCTGGCACAATACTGTGCCGCCCGGCCACTGGGCTTTTGAATGCGCAGTACAGTACTGTACCACCCGTCCAGAGAGGGTTAATGAAAAATAACCTTAGCCCTTGGAATGTGGACCCAGTAATGAACAAACAACACGTGATGGAATTATCTGATATACAAACACAATCCAAGTCAAATTGCAATGAGCAAGAAAATGATAACTTCAATTTACAATTGCAGGGATATACCATTGGATTGAAACTAATTTGCAATCTCAAAAATGAAAGTAAATTAATAAAATTGAAAAACTTGGTATAAAAATATACTATAGAACTAAATGTTCAAAATATTATGGTGCTCTACAACTTACAGATTATCATGTTTCTGAAAAAAATATACAAAAGCATGACAATTAAATTTTTGGGTGGAAATTAGCAACAAATCTGAAAATGATCATGCAGGCCTTCAACAAAATAGGAAAACAGTAGAAACATTTCAACTAAGAGAGAGATCAACACAGCTAGATATGCTCTAGACTCATGAAGCCTTAACAAAACTAAACGTGTTTAAAATTTCCCTTATGGCTCTACAAGTTGATGAAGTTTCATGCACAGAGTAGCATCTGGCATCTAGTAACTGCATGTCCCCTCACGAAGTAACATGTTACAGAATATTTTTGTAACATCAACACTAAAAGAGCTCATAATGTACTGGCTCATGACTAGCAAACTGCATCCCAGCTTTGTGTCAACAAATATAATGGGTTTAAACATGGCATATTAAATTCCTGGCTTTTAGAGTAAGATTAATCATGGAAATGGGTTTTGCTTTTTTTGTATTCTTCCTTTCTACTACCATTTTCCATTTTTTAATCCAAATAAGACAAAAAAATAATAATCATTATCTTTTTGTTATCTATCCTTACCTTGACTATACCTGTGTTGACACCCCCATGCAGGATTGTCCAGTGAATTGTAGGTAGGAGACCCGACACTGCCCAGCCTGTGAACAGCGTCACTCGTGCCCACTCCCACTCCTGCCCCATCAACCTGGATGCAATAGTAAAAAATCTTATATTAGGGATATAGATCTAGGCTGCCAATTTCTACTACAAACTGGTTATAATTAATTGTTTATTTTCTGTTTACTTTGTCATTATCTCTTATTATCTGTGGAGAAATTATCATATTTTCTTATTACTCATTCAGAGAGAAAGTGGGGGAGGGACAGAGGGACAAAAAGAGAGAGAGAGAGAGAGAGAGAGAGAGAGAGAGAGAGAGAGAGAGAGAGAGAGAGAGAGAGAGAGAGAGAGAGAGAGAGAGAGAGAGAGAGAAAGGGAGAGGGAGAGAGAGAAAGGGAGAGGGAGAGACAGAGAGAGAGAGAGAGAGAGAGAGAGAGAGAGAGAGAGAGAGAGAGAGAGAGAGAGAGAGAGAGAGAGAGAGAGAGAGAGAGAGAGAGAGAGAGAGAGAGAGAGAGAGAGAGAGAGAATCCCTATAATGCCAACATAGAGTATGTCTGACTTGTAAGACTAGGCCCTTGAAACTTACTTGGGGGTTAGGAGGAAAATCATGGCTCCTGCAAACAGGACACACACCAAGGCCATATACATGTATCGTAGATGTAAAAACTGTAATGAGAAAATAATAAAACAAGGTGAAAATCACTGACTGTCAATTTCTGTGACTCATTAAATCAAAAAAAGGAAAAGATGTTAACCTATAACATTTAATAAAAGCTATAAACAATAATAACAGTAAAATATATGATACATTTCCAACAAAAGCATGAATAAAAGTAGCAATACAAATGAAAGGCCAGGGGCTTACCAACCTCAGGGCACCAAAAGCCATAATAAATCCCACTCAGAAAGATGGCAAAAAAAGATGCAGATATCCCGAAAATATCGTAGGAGAGCCACTTTCGACACGACTCTTCCGAGAGACAATTGAGAGTATGATAGAGGGAAGAGAGAATCATGCAGGTCTGGAAAAAAGAAGACAACAATAATTTTCAATTTACTCTTTAAACCAGGTTTTATTATTTGATGAAGGAACTACATATCTTATATGAAACTGATTTACACAATAATAATTATCTTTACTAATGCTAGTTCACTCGAATGAGCAGTGCAATATCAAAAACTATATATTCAATCTCTGAATTCTATCTGAAAATTTTGCAAATTTGTATAATCCAATGTTCCCTAATCACATCTCATTTCAAAATACTTTTTTACAAACAAATCTGAGGAAATAGCAATTTCCTCTACATTGTATACATAAAAAAGTGTGATACTGAATTGAATCTACATTGAAAAATAGGAAGACAAAAACTCCTTCTACAATCTTTTCTGAACTTACCATGAAACAAAGCAGAACAAATGAAGCAACTACTGCATCATTCTCTGTGGCTTGGTACTTGTAGTACACAACATTTACATCATAAAGAAATAAGCCGAAAAACACAACAAACCCAGCAATGTGAGACCATATGTTCAGCGTCTCATTTGTCCACCACAGGAGACTGAAAGGAACAATAGTCACTTTGGACACTTCTGATTATAAAGAAGAATGTATGTGAGTTTCAAGTGTGCGTGTGTGTTATTAGTAAAGCGTGAATTGGTAAAACATGCTTCATTCTCTTCTGGTCAACAAATTTTGAGATGTGTATATGGTTTACACTTGTTACTTTCATGTCTGTTTGTATAAGTATCTGGTTAGCATAAGTATCTGGTTTATATGAGTAGTTGTATCTGGTCATATTAGTCATGCTACTTTACTTCTCTTTTGTTTTATCTTTTAAAGTAACTATGGGCACAACTGCTCAATCATCTGCCCGATATAACAAGTATTTCCTGCATAACTTCCTGCACATATGACCTGTACCATGCAATTTAATTCTGTTTAAACTCATTTTTATGCAATGATACAGTGTTGATAAATGCTTTTATGGAAATAATGAAAATGGTACCTGGAACCAAGTAAGTTGGATCCCTTCTCATCTGTTTTCTAAGATAAAGAAAAAAAAAAAAAAAATAATTCAATAAGACCATTTTATATGGTTATAAAGTCAAGATAATATCTGTAGTGAAAAGCATCACTGATGACACTGTTAGGCAAAAAAGTAAAAATAATTGAAAAGAATCATTAAAAAATGAACAATTTCCAGAATGGCCTTTCATCAGAAACCACAGCCCTTCGTATCATTTCACTAAGCCCTTCGTATCATTTCACTAAGATCTGACTCTTCTCACACTACCTCTATGTCAGGCCATTGTGGTTTCTCTGTAGATTACTTCATATATCATCTTAATGGCTTTAAAAATTGTATTGTAAAATTGTAAAAATGTGAGTGTGTGTTTGATTTTGTGTGATTGTGTGATTATGTGTTTGATTGTGTGATTGTGTGTGTGTGATTATGTGTGTGATTGTGTGTGTGATTGTGATTGTGTGTGTGTGATTATGTGTGTGATTATGTGTGTGATTGTGTGTGAGATTGTATGTGTGATTGTGATTGTGTGTGTGTGTGTGTATGTGTGTGTGTGTATGTGTGCGTGTGTGTGTGTGTGTGTGTGTGTGTGTGTGTGTGTGTGTGTGTGTATGTGTGTGTGTGTGTGTGCTTGTGCATGTGCATGTGCATGTATGTGATTGCGTGTGTTTGATTGCATGTGTGTGATTGTGCGTGAATGTGTGTGTATGTATGTGCGTATGATTGTGTGTGTATGAGTATGCGTGTGTGTATGACTGTGTGTGTATGATTGTGTGCGTTGTGATTGTGTGCGTGTGTGATTGTGTGCGAGTGTGATTGTGTGAGTGTATGATTGTGTGTGCGTGCATGTGTGCAGTGCGCGCGCGCGCGTGTGTGTGTGTGTGTGTGTGTGTGTGTGTGTGTGTGTGTGTGTGTGTGTGTGTGTGTGTGTGTGTGTGTGTGTGTGTGCGTGCGTGCGGGTGTGCCTGTGCGTGTATGTGTGTGCAATCATATGGAAAAAATGTATTAATGGACTGTTTTGTGAACACATGCCACCGAAACTGCACATTTCCATTTATTTACATGAAAGTACATATATTTACAAAATGGTCAACTGGAAAGCAAAAGGACTGCTCCAATCAAATGCTAGCAACTAACTACTTTCTACACCATTATAACCAGACTAAGGTATTAGCATTTATCTAAATCAGCTTGGATGAGCATAACTCTCCTCTATCCTTATCTTTATGGCCTCCAATTTCAGACATAGCCACAGTATAAAAAAAAAAAAAAAAATGAACACAAGAATACTGAGAGAGTAATCATCACAAAATTCACCAGCTAAGAATCTGCAATAGCAAAGCTCCTGGGAAGAGCAGTCCTCTTGCTTTCTAGACGTCAACTCATACAAAGGTTGCACATTTTACGTTCAGTGAATGACGATTTCATCCTCAATATAATTTTAATTTGACAACATTATCTGTCAAACTTATACAAGGCAATCACTAATAATATATTAAAAGATTACTTCAATTCTCATAACGATCAACTGATCATGCAGTAATATGCTTTCAAACAATTAAGAGTATATCAAAGTACAATTCACATAAAACACTAGCAATCAATACAAGTGTGTTTACATATCATTTCTTTGTCTCTGCCTAGATGTACCTTTGTCAGTCTGTATGTCCCAGTCCCAGTATGTCTGTCTGTCTATTATCTATCTATCTATCTATCTATCTATCTATCAATCTATCTACCTGTCTGTCTGTCCCTTTGTCTTTCTGTCTGTCTCTCTGTCTATATGTATATATAGATGAATATATCTATATGTAGATATATTTATTCATATATATACATACACATCTCTCTCTCTCTCTCACTCTCTCAGTCATATTCTCTCTCCAACACAACACACAATCACACACACAATCACACACACACACACACACACACACACACACACACACACACACACACACACACACACACACACACACACACACACACACACACACACACACACACAACCACTCAAAAAAAAAAAATTACCTGTGGAAGCATTCAAATGTGGAGAGGTTTGCGCGGTATCCCTTCTTGATGTAGGGATTAAAGCGCAAGAATTTTGGAGCCCGATGGAAGGGCAGAATCAAGGGAGATTGTTTTTTCTTCCTCTGGCACATGTTGTTGTCTTAATTATGTCTGTAAAGAAGAAAATTGGAATAAGGACTATAATTAGAAAGAAAAAAAAAAAAATCAAAATATATTGAACATACAAGTGTCGGGAATATATCTTTGTAGGATAAAGTAATGTCTTGTAGTGTTTAAGTAAATGTAGGGTCCTATATTGTTATTGAAAGAAGTGAGTATATACAGGTTATCTTATCTAATCTTTACCATCAAAGTACTTTTTAATCATGTTTTCTTAAATCCACAGTTATCAGCTCAATAACAGTAAAATACTTCCTAGACTGCTGAACTCTGCATATATTGTTATCTTAGGACATATATATCTTCTCAATCTTTTGGTGTATTTCTATCTGTTCTATTTACGTACTGTTACTTTAATATGCAACTTTTACAATCTGCAATAAATTGATAAATTACCTTAATCATGGATGATAAGTATAGAAATAACCAGTGGAATAAATTATTAATGAATACATCATAATATTCTATGGTAATATCTTCTGTATGTGTTATTATCTTTTCAGGCATTTCTACAATATCTTGAATATAATATGTCTGATGATTATCTGATGAATATAAAAAAAGAAACCTGAAAATACATATTTTTTTCAGCAGTGGAAAGCTTTATCTAAATTTGATCCATATAATTCTTTACCAAGGCTAGAAATAAAGATTAATGTTGAATTACTGAATTTCATATACTGATTACTTATTATTTATCATACATAACAAAAAATGAACACTGCAAAAGAGAATAAATCAATAGGATTTTACCTGTCAAAGCAGGCTACCCTATGGAATGCTTATGTACACGTGGAAGCTGGACATTTGCAATGTGAATGAACATTAGATTTATTCTAATCATAAAAGAGTATGTCAGTAAATAGGAATCTTTTATGTGAAAGCCATGAATGTACAACACAAAAAAAAAAAAAAAAAAATCATCAAAATCTTATACACACATTAGTTTTTGTAGTAATATCACTGAATTTTGTCTCATTACTCTAAAGAATCAATAGATTTTCCCTCTTTTGATATAATATATCCCTTCCTCAAAGAAAAAGAGAAAAATCTATCTGAAAAGCTTCTAATGGTAAAAGTATGTAAGAAACTGCATATATATCAAAACAGGCCACAGCACTTCTAAAAAGGCCAACAAACCTCCATCACCAACTTTCTGGCATGCTCACATATATATATATTGGTGGGGATTTATAACTGGTAAATGCTAAGAAGACATCGTATTGGCTTCAGAAATAGGACTGCAAAAATTTAGTTCTGTCACCTCCTTTCTGTCCGATACCACTTGAAATTTACTGTAATCTGTGATGCCTGGTCTACAATCTCTGTATCAATGTTGGCAGTACATCATCAAAATTTCGATGCTCCAAAATTTACAAATATAACAAGGAAAAAGTCTTGGCTCCCATGCCTACACCTCTCTTACTGGGACGTATAACGCACACAAAAGATGACCAATACTAAAACTTACACACCTAATATAAAACACAAACACACACCGAGAAACGGCCCCAAATACGGCATAAAAAATGACCTCCAAGTCTCCCCTCAAAACGATAAAAACTCTCAACGAACGTTTTTTCTTCTCCCCTGCCAGAGGCTGCGTGAGACGAGGAACCTCACCGTGCAGACGACGCGTAAACGTCCTCCTCGCCTTTTTTTTTTTCTTTTTTCTCATGTCTTACCTCTAGAAACTACTATGGAAAACCTGAAGATATTCTTGGAATATTGTGTAGGCGTGAGAGAGGGTTTTCTGTGTCTCGTTCGGGAGTCGTGACTGCTGACTGGGAGAGAGGACACCGATGTTAAGAGGGAGGTGTTTGGACCCGGTCGCGGTCAGCTGGACTTCAGTCAGCTGTGTAAAAAGGTGAACGATAAGATGTTTTTCATTCACGTCGATAACTCGCGGGGACGCCGACCCTCTATCTATCTGTCTGTCTGTCTGTCTGTCTGTCTGTCTGTCTGTCTGTCTGTCTGTCTGTCTGTCTGTCTGTCTGTCTGTCTGTCTGTCTGTCTGTCTGTCTGTCTGTCTGTCTGTCTGTCTGTCTGTCTGTCTGTCTGTCTGTCTGTCTGTCTGTCTGTCTGTCTGTCTGTCTGTCTGTCTGTCTGTCTGTCTGTCTGTCTGTCTGTCTGTCTGTCTGTCTGTCTGTCTGTCTGTCTGTCTGTCTGTCTGTCTGTCTGTCTGTCTGTCTGTCTGTCTGTCTGTCTGTCTGTCTGTCTGTCTGTCTGTCTGTCTGTCTGTCTGTCTGTCTGTCTGTCTGTCTGTCTGTCTGTCTGTCTGTCTGTCTGTCTGTCTGTCTGTCTGTCTGTCTGTCTGTCTGTCTGTCTGTCTGTCTGTCTGTCTGTCTGTCTGTCTGTCTGTCTGTCTGTCTGTCTGTCTGTCTGTCTGTCTGTCTGTCTGTCTGTCTGTCTGTCTGTCTGTCTGTCTGTCTGTCTGTCTGTCTGTCTGTCTGTCTGTCTGTCTGTCTGTCTGTCTGTCTGTCTGTCTGTCTGTCTGTCTGTCTGTCTGTCTGTCTGTCTGTCTGTCTGTCTGTCTGTCTGTCTGTCTGTCTGTCTGTCTGTCTGTCTGTCTGTCTGTCTGTCTGTCTGTCTGTCTGTCTGTCTGTCTGTCTGTCTGTCTGTCTGTCTGTCTGTCTGTCTGTCTGTCTGTCTGTCTGTCTGTCTGTCTGTCTGTCTGTCTGTCTGTCTGTCTGTCTGTCTGTCTGTCTGTCTGTCTGTCTGTCTGTCTGTCTGTCTGTCTGTCTGTCTGTCTGTCTGTCTGTCTGTCTGTCTGTCTGTCTGTCTGTCTGTCTGTCTGTCTGTCTGTCTGTCTGTCTGTCTGTCTGTCTGTCTGTCTGTCTGTCTGTCTGTCTGTCTGTCTGTCTGTCTGTCTGTCTGTCTGTCTGTCTGTCTGTCTGTCTGTCTGTCTGTCTGTCTGTCTGTCTGTCTGTCTGTCTGTCTGTCTGTCTGTCTGTCTGTCTGTCTGTCTGTCTGTCTGTCTGTCTGTCTGTCTGTCTGTCTGTCTGTCTGTCTGTCTGTCTGTCTGTCTGTCTGTCTGTCTGTCTGTCTGTCTGTCTGTCTGTCTGTCTGTCTGTCTGTCTGTCTGTCTGTCTGTCTGTCTGTCTGTCTGTCTGTCTGTCTGTCTGTCTGTCTGTCTGTCTGTCTGTCTGTCTGTCTGTCTGTCTGTCTGTCTGTCTGTCTGTCTGTCTGTCTGTCTGTCTGTCTGTCTGTCTGTCTGTCTGTCTGTCTGTCTGTCTGTCTGTCTGTCTGTCTGTCTGTCTGTCTGTCTGTCTGTCTGTCTGTCTGTCTGTCTGTCTGTCTGTCTGTCTGTCTGTCTGTCTGTCTGTCTGTCTGTCTGTCTGTCTGTCTGTCTGTCTGTCTGTCTGTCTGTCTGTCTGTCTGTCTGTCTGTCTGTCTGTCTGTCTGTCTGTCTGTCTGTCTGTCTGTCTGTCTGTCTGTCTGTCTGTCTGTCTGTCTGTCTGTCTGTCTGTCTGTCTGTCTGTCTGTCTGTCTGTCTGTCTGTCTGTCTGTCTGTCTGTCTGTCTGTCTGTCTGTCTGTCTGTCTGTCTGTCTGTCTGTCTGTCTGTCTGTCTGTCTGTCTGTCTGTCTGTCTGTCTGTCTGTCTGTCTGTCTGTCTGTCTGTCTGTCTGTCTGTCTGTCTGTCTGTCTGTCTGTCTGTCTGTCTGTCTGTCTGTCTGTCTGTCTGTCTGTCTGTCTGTCTGTCTGTCTGTCTGTCTGTCTGTCTGTCTGTCTGTCTGTCTGTCTGTCTGTCTGTCTGTCTGTCTGTCTGTCTGTCTGTCTGTCTGTCTGTCTGTCTGTCTGTCTGTCTGTCTGTCTGTCTGTCTGTCTGTCTGTCTGTCTGTCTGTCTGTCTGTCTGTCTGTCTGTCTGTCTGTCTGTCTGTCTGTCTGTCTGTCTGTCTGTCTGTCTGTCTGTCTGTCTGTCTGTCTGTCTGTCTGTCTGTCTGTCTGTCTGTCTGTCTGTCTGTCTGTCTGTCTGTCTGTCTGTCTGTCTGTCTGTCTGTCTGTCTGTCTGTCTGTCTGTCTGTCTGTCTGTCTGTCTGTCTGTCTGTCTGTCTGTCTGTCTGTCTGTCTGTCTGTCTGTCTGTCTGTCTGTCTGTCTGTCTGTCTGTCTGTCTGTCTGTCTGTCTGTCTGTCTGTCTGTCTGTCTGTCTGTCTGTCTGTCTGTCTGTCTGTCTGTCTGTCTGTCTGTCTGTCTGTCTGTCTGTCTGTCTGTCTGTCTGTCTGTCTGTCTGTCTGTCTGTCTGTCTGTCTGTCTGTCTGTCTGTCTGTCTGTCTGTCTGTCTGTCTGTCTGTCTGTCTGTCTGTCTGTCTGTCTGTCTGTCTGTCTGTCTGTCTGTCTGTCTGTCTGTCTGTCTGTCTGTCTGTCTGTCTGTCTGTCTGTCTGTCTGTCTGTCTGTCTGTCTGTCTGTCTGTCTGTCTGTCTGTCTGTCTGTCTGTCTGTCTGTCTGTCTGTCTGTCTGTCTGTCTGTCTGTCTGTCTGTCTGTCTGTCTGTCTGTCTGTCTGTCTGTCTGTCTGTCTGTCTGTCTGTCTGTCTGTCTGTCTGTCTGTCTGTCTGTCTGTCTGTCTGTCTGTCTGTCTGTCTGTCTGTCTGTCTGTCTGTCTGTCTGTCTGTCTGTCTGTCTGTCTGTCTGTCTGTCTGTCTGTCTGTCTGTCTGTCTGTCTGTCTGTCTGTCTGTCTGTCTGTCTGTCTGTCTGTCTGTCTGTCTGTCTGTCTGTCTGTCTGTCTGTCTGTCTGTCTGTCTGTCTGTCTGTCTGTCTGTCTGTCTGTCTGTCTGTCTGTCTGTCTGTCTGTCTGTCTGTCTGTCTGTCTGTCTGTCTGTCTGTCTGTCTGTCTGTCTGTCTGTCTGTCTGTCTGTCTGTCTGTCTGTCTGTCTGTCTGTCTGTCTGTCTGTCTGTCTGTCTGTCTGTCTGTCTGTCTGTCTGTCTGTCTGTCTGTCTGTCTGTCTGTCTGTCTGTCTGTCTGTCTGTCTGTCTGTCTGTCTGTCTGTCTGTCTGTCTGTCTGTCTGTCTGTCTGTCTGTCTGTCTGTCTGTCTGTCTGTCTGTCTGTCTGTCTGTCTGTCTGTCTGTCTGTCTGTCTGTCTGTCTGTCTGTCTGTCTGTCTGTCTGTCTGTCTGTCTGTCTGTCTGTCTGTCTGTCTGTCTGTCTGTCTGTCTGTCTGTCTGTCTGTCTGTCTGTCTGTCTGTCTGTCTGTCTGTCTGTCTGTCTGTCTGTCTGTCTGTCTGTCTGTCTGTCTGTCTGTCTGTCTGTCTGTCTGTCTGTCTGTCTGTCTGTCTGTCTGTCTGTCTGTCTGTCTGTCTGTCTGTCTGTCTGTCTGTCTGTCTGTCTGTCTGTCTGTCTGTCTGTCTGTCTGTCTGTCTGTCTGTCTGTCTGTCTGTCTGTCTGTCTGTCTGTCTGTCTGTCTGTCTGTCTGTCTGTCTGTCTGTCTGTCTGTCTGTCTGTCTGTCTGTCTGTCTGTCTGTCTGTCTGTCTGTCTGTCTGTCTGTCTGTCTGTCTGTCTGTCTGTCTGTCTGTCTGTCTGTCTGTCTGTCTGTCTGTCTGTCTGTCTGTCTGTCTGTCTGTCTGTCTGTCTGTCTGTCTGTCTGTCTGTCTGTCTGTCTGTCTGTCTGTCTGTCTGTCTGTCTGTCTGTCTGTCTGTCTGTCTGTCTGTCTGTCTGTCTGTCTGTCTGTCTGTCTGTCTGTCTGTCTGTCTGTCTGTCTGTCTGTCTGTCTGTCTGTCTGTCTGTCTGTCTGTCTGTCTGTCTGTCTGTCTGTCTGTCTGTCTGTCTGTCTGTCTGTCTGTCTGTCTGTCTGTCTGTCTGTCTGTCTGTCTGTCTGTCTGTCTGTCTGTCTGTCTGTCTGTCTGTCTGTCTGTCTGTCTGTCTGTCTGTCTGTCTGTCTGTCTGTCTGTCTGTCTGTCTGTCTGTCTGTCTGTCTGTCTGTCTGTCTGTCTGTCTGTCTGTCTGTCTGTCTGTCTGTCTGTCTGTCTGTCTGTCTGTCTGTCTGTCTGTCTGTCTGTCTGTCTGTCTGTCTGTCTGTCTGTCTGTCTGTCTGTCTGTCTGTCTGTCTGTCTGTCTGTCTGTCTGTCTGTCTGTCTGTCTGTCTGTCTGTCTGTCTGTCTGTCTGTCTGTCTGTCTGTCTGTCTGTCTGTCTGTCTGTCTGTCTGTCTGTCTGTCTGTCTGTCTGTCTGTCTGTCTGTCTGTCTGTCTGTCTGTCTGTCTGTCTGTCTGTCTGTCTGTCTGTCTGTCTGTCTGTCTGTCTGTCTGTCTGTCTGTCTGTCTGTCTGTCTGTCTGTCTGTCTGTCTGTCTGTCTGTCTGTCTGTCTGTCTGTCTGTCTGTCTGTCTGTCTGTCTGTC
>BOPN01001850.1:245000-247500 GCA_017312705.2 Penaeus japonicus
AGTCATAGTAAATTCTGATGAGACATACATTAATGGAGAGAGAGAGAGAGAGAGAGAGAGAGAGAGAGAGAGAGAGAGAGAGAGAGAGAGAGAGAGAGAGAGAGAGAGTGTGTGAGTTAAATTTTGCATCACAACTGTTACACGATTCCCTTTGTTCACATATTATTCTCCACCCCTCTCTTTATCTTTCTTTCTTTTTCTCTCTCTCTTGTACACAAAGAATAAGGAATCCGCATCGGCGAGAGCACTCTCGATTAATTGAAACATTTGACAAGCAAATCTCGAGGGAAAGGAAACGGTCGCCACTTTAACTGTCAGCTCTATATCAAACCAAAACCAACACATTTAAATGTATATATTTCTTTTTATACTCTCTATATAATCTACAGATTCACCAATACATTATAAACAAAGCTATCATTGTATCTACTTACCTATAATGTTAGAACAGAAGTGTAATACGATCGTATAACGATTTATCTTACATGCAGCCTAAACTTCTTTGTAGTGTGACGTATCTGCTGATGGTCACGTGACTTTGATGTCGATTTTTTGTTGTTTTTTTCGTTTGAGAAATGTGATTTGAATTATTTAAAATTAATATGAATTTCTAGATTTTATGCCCTGTGGGAATAGAAACGAACTAGATTTGTAAAAATAAAATTAAGGTTAGAAGAGAAGGAAGAGTATGATCAAACTAATAGTTCTATAAGACGTTTTTATATATTTTTTAGTACCGTTCACCCTAGCGTGTGTTCCTTAAAGAGGGGGGGGGGGGAGAGATAGGGAGACAGTGAGAGAGCGATAGAGAAGCATGGAGAGAGAAAAGGTGAGCAATAGGGAGAGAGATATGGTGATTTTTTTTTTTTTTTTTTTTTTTACTTTGACATGTTTATTGAGACTGTAGTGGGTAATTAATAAACTCCGTAGAGTTTATTATTGGAGATGTTAAATTTGGTAGCGTGTTACCCAACTACGCGTAATTATTCAATGTGTGGGTCTGGCGCATTTTAGATAAGATGACTCTCGGGTGTAAAAGAAAGAATACAAGTTCATCCCGTAGCCACCGTTTAAAACAAACTGGCTGGTTGACTTAAAAGGCAATATAAAAAATAGAAGCATCCATATTATACATTTATTAACACGGTCATTCGGAAACAAAACCAATATACAAGAATAACACACCATACACTTACTTGTTAAAAAGAGGGTAAAACCACACAGCACGAGAAACTGTCAGCCAGGTAAAATCCAAAAGAGAAGTCGTCTGCCACTACACAAGTCCAAGAACCCTCTCTCTGTTAACTGCCCTGGCCTGACCTTTTATGTGGCAGTTTCCCGCGCTTACGGTAAGGTTTTACCCATAATCCAACATAATGTAATTAAAAATGAAAAAGGTGTGTCTTAAAATTAAACTTAAAATACATAAAATAAAACTAAAAATAAAACATATACAAAAATGGGCACATAAAAGGGATCCGTGTGGAGAAACGAGAGAAAACAGGAAGAGGTACACAGATGAAAAATGAAGGTAAGGTGTTATAGTCGAAGGAAAAGAGACAAAATCAAGGGAAGGTAAGTAACGAATAAAAGGTAAACAGTGTATAAGTACTTGTTGTATAGAGTAGTAGAAATGTAAATGTAGACGAAGAACACGGAACAAATCAGAAAGGTAAGTCAAAGGAACATAAAAACACACTTTATTCTTATTAAAATAAACACACACACACGCAGAACAGCGAAGCCAAATCATCTTGCAGGGCGGAAAGGTCCGTAGATTCTTTCGTGACGTCAGGGGACAGGCGGCCCGAAATCTGCGGGATGACCCGCCTGATACCAGGGGAGTAATTCACTACAGAGACATGTGGTTTCGTACATCTCAAAAGGATGAGGTAACATAGGTTATCCTCACCCCAATCATAGTCCCTCTTTGGGCTTATATATATTTTACAAAACCTTTCAGCTATTTCAGCATACAGAATATGCAAAACAAAAGGCGGATTAAATGTTTACGTATCAGGAGGGCGATATAACAGTATTAATTATCACCCTCAGCATGCTAAGTCCTCAGAACTTTATGGTTTCCTTATATTTAGTCAACAGTTCCTGCTGGATGCTTGCCCACTCCTGGACTAACTCCCACTTTCTCAAAAGCTTATTCTTTTCAGCGTCTTTGCACTGAAGTAACAATGACCTGAATGTCCCTGATGTTGTTCCCTCTGCTACACTCGGTATTAATTTTCTTTCTTTGCCCTTAATCGCAATTTTGCTTAACCACCAGATCATTGTTGTCTTTCAGTTGTCTTTCTTGCGCGGGAGTTTCTTCCTCAGCCTCCACTGCCTTTTTGTTGTCTGCTACACCACTATCCATCACTATCGCAAGCTTTTTTTTTTCAATTGCATCCATCCTCTGCACTAATGTATGCAACATTCCAGCAATTGCAGATATATATTTTACCGTAGAATCTGCATCACTGTCCCTCGTCGTTTCCTGGGTTGC
>BOPN01001850.1:252500-256176 GCA_017312705.2 Penaeus japonicus
CTCCATCTCTGGAGCTGCTGTCGTTTGGGATACTTCCTCTTGCTCAGCCTCCATCTCTGGAGCTGCTGTCGTTTGGGATACTTCCTCTTGCTCAGCCTCCATCTCTGGAGCTGCTGTCGTTTGGGATACTTCCTCTTGCTCAGCCTCCATCTCTGGAGCTGCTGTCGTTTGGGATACTTCCTCTTGCTCAGCCTCCATCTCTGGAGCTGCTGTCGTTTGGGATACTTCCTCTTGCTCAGCCTCCATCTCTGGAGCTGCTGTCGTTTGGGATACTTCCTCTTGCTCAGCCTCCATCTCTGGAGCTGCTGTCGTTTGGGATACTTCCTCTTGCTCAGCCTCCATCTCTGGAGCTGCTGTCGTTTGGGATACTTCCTCTTGCTCAGCCTCCATCTCTGGAGCTGCTGTCGTTTGGGATACTTCCTCTTGCTCAGCCTCCATCTCTGGAGCTGCTGTCGTTTGGGATACTTCCTCTTGCTCAGCCTCCATCTCTGGAGCTGCTGTCGTTTGGGATACTTCCTCTTGCTCAGCCTCCATCTCTGGAGCTGCTGTCGTTTGGGATACTTCCTCTTGCTCAGCCTCCATCTCTGGAGCTGCTGTCGTTTGGGATACTTCCTCTTGCTCAGCCTCCATCTCTGGAGCTGCTGTCGTTTGGGATACTTCCTCTTGCTCAGCCTCCATCTCTGGAGCTGCTGTCGTTTGGGATACTTCCTCTTGCTCAGCCTCCATCTCTGGAGCTGCTGTCGTTTGGGATACTTCCTCTTGCTCAGCCTCCATCTCTGGAGCTGCTGTCGTTTGGGATACTTCCTCTTGCTCAGCCTCCATCTCTGGAGCTGCTGTCGTTTGGGATACTTCCTCTTGCTCAGCCTCCATCTCTGGAGCTGCTGTCGTTTGGGATACTTCCTCTTGCTCAGCCTCCATCTCTGGAGCTGCTGTCGTTTGGGATACTTCCTCTTGCTCAGCCTCCATCTCTGGAGCTGCTGTCGTTTGGGATACTTCCTCTTGCTCAGCCTCCATCTCTGGAGCTGCTGTCGTTTGGGATACTTCCTCTTGCTCAGCCTCCATCTCTGGAGCTGCTGTCGTTTGGGATACTTCCTCTTGCTCAGCCTCCATCTCTGGAGCTGCTGTCGTTTGGGATACTTCCTCTTGCTCAGCCTCCATCTCTGGAGCTGCTGTCGTTTGGGATACTTCCTCTTGCTCAGCCTCCATCTCTGGAGCTGCTGTCGTTTGGGATACTTCCTCTTGCTCAGCCTCCATCTCTGGAGCTGCTGTCGTTTGGGATACTTCCTCTTGCTCAGCCTCCATCTCTGGAGCTGCTGTCGTTTGGGATACTTCCTCTTGCTCAGCCTCCATCTCTGGAGCTGCTGTCGTTTGGGATACTTCCTCTTGCTCAGCCTCCATCTCTGGAGCTGCTGTCGTTTGGGATACTTCCTCTTGCTCAGCCTCCATCTCTGGAGCTGCTGTCGTTTGGGATACTTCCTCTTGCTCAGCCTCCATCTCTGGAGCTGCTGTCGTTTGGGATACTTCCTCTTGCTCAGCCTCCATCTCTGGAGCTGCTGTCGTTTGGGATACTTCCTCTTGCTCAGCCTCCATCTCTGGAGCTGCTGTCGTTTGGGATACTTCCTCTTGCTCAGCCTCCATCTCTGGAGCTGCTGTCGTTTGGGATACTTCCTCTTGCTCAGCCTCCATCTCTGGAGCTGCTGTCGTTTGGGATACTTCCTCTTGCTCAGCCTCCATCTCTGGAGCTGCTGTCGTTTGGGATACTTCCTCTTGCTCAGCCTCCATCTCTGGAGCTGCTGTCGTTTGGGATACTTCCTCTTGCTCAGCCTCCATCTCTGGAGCTGCTGTCGTTTGGGATACTTCCTCTTGCTCAGCCTCCATCTCTGGAGCTGCTGTCGTTTGGGATACTTCCTCTTGCTCAGCCTCCATCTCTGGAGCTGCTGTCGTTTGGGATACTTCCTCTTGCTCAGCCTCCATCTCTGGAGCTGCTGTCGTTTGGGATACTTCCTCTTGCTCAGCCTCCATCTCTGGAGCTGCTGTCGTTTGGGATACTTCCTCTTGCTCAGCCTCCATCTCTGGAGCTGCTGTCGTTTGGGATACTTCCTCTTGCTCAGCCTCCATCTCTGGAGCTGCTGTCGTTTGGGATACTTCCTCTTGCTCAGCCTCCATCTCTGGAGCTGCTGTCGTTTGGGATACTTCCTCTTGCTCAGCCTCCATCTCTGGAGCTGCTGTCGTTTGGGATACTTCCTCTTGCTCAGCCTCCATCTCTGGAGCTGCTGTCGTTTGGGATACTTCCTCTTGCTCAGCCTCCATCTCTGGAGCTGCTGTCGTTTGGGATACTTCCTCTTGCTCAGCCTCCATCTCTGGAGCTGCTGTCGTTTGGGATACTTCCTCTTGCTCAGCCTCCATCTCTGGAGCTGCTGTCGTTTGGGATACTTCCTCTTGCTCAGCCTCCATCTCTGGAGCTGCTGTCGTTTGGGATACTTCCTCTTGCTCAGCCTCCATCTCTGGAGCTGCTGTCGTTTGGGATACTTCCTCTTGCTCAGCCTCCATCTCTGGAGCTGCTGTCGTTTGGGATACTTCCTCTTGCTCAGCCTCCATCTCTGGAGCTGCTGTCGTTTGGGATACTTCCTCTTGCTCAGCCTCCATCTCTGGAGCTGCTGTCGTTTGGGATACTTCCTCTTGCTCAGCCTCCATCTCTGGAGCTGCTGTCGTTTGGGATACTTCCTCTTGCTCAGCCTCCATCTCTGGAGCTGCTGTCGTTTGGGATACTTCCTCTTGCTCAGCCTCCATCTCTGGAGCTGCTGTCGTTTGGGATACTTCCTCTTGCTCAGCCTCCATCTCTGGAGCTGCTGTCGTTTGGGATACTTCCTCTTGCTCAGCCTCCATCTCTGGAGCTGCTGTCGTTTGGGATACTTCCTCTTGCTCAGCCTCCATCTCTGGAGCTGCTGTCGTTTGGGATACTTCCTCTTGCTCAGCCTCCATCTCTGGAGCTGCTGTCGTTTGGGATACTTCCTCTTGCTCAGCCTCCATCTCTGGAGCTGCTGTCGTTTGGGATACTTCCTCTTGCTCAGCCTCCATCTCTGGAGCTGCTGTCGTTTGGGATACCTCCTCTTGCTCAGCCTCCATCTCTGGAGCTGCTGTCGTCTGGGATACCTCCTCTTGCTCAGCCTCCATCTCTGGAGCTGCTGTCGTTTGGGATACTTCCTCTTGCTCAGCCTCCATCTCTGGAGCTGCTGTCGTTTGGGATACTTCCTCTTGCTCAGCCTCCATCTCTGGAGCTGCTGTCGTTTGGGATACTTCCTCTTGCTCAGCCTCCATCTCTGGAGCTGCTGTCGTTTGGGATACTTCCTCTTGCTCAGCCTCCATCTCTGGAGCTGCTGTCGTTTGGGATACTTCCTCTTGCTCAGCCTCCATCTCTGGAGCTGCGAGTTGCGGTTCTTCTTCGCTGTTCATGTTTCGTGATTTAGTCGCTTCGAAGTTGGGTCGTTAATGAGTCGCTTCGAAGATGAAAACACCGAACTAGGCTGATCGTAAAGAAGATGATACATTTATTTCTTCTGTGTATGTGTTTGTGTTTTTCGTTTGTTTGCTTCTGTGTGCGTTCGTTTGTTTGCTTCTATATGTCTTTGGTTTTGTGTGTGTGTGTTTGTTTTGAGTGTGTGTGTGTGTGTGTGTG
>BOPN01001851.1:10000-12500 GCA_017312705.2 Penaeus japonicus
TTATATTTGCTAATGATGTACATCATAAATATTTCTACATTTCTAAGGGGAAAATGTATTTATAGTTTTGTTTCATATGAGTTTCACGTTCTTATGTTATTTTCCTTGTTATAACAAACTCAGACGAAAATAAGCAATTATTCATATTTAGTACATTGCAGACAATGCTTATTTTTATCTATATATACTTGTGATGCACATCATGAAAGTTATTGATAAATATCTTTTACATTTCTAAGGGAAAGAAATATTTATTGTTTTGTTTCTCAGGAGTTTCATGTCATCTCATATTTTGTCCATGGCCAAATAAATTATATTTCTTCAAATCAAAAGTTTATGTATATTCTGTATGTACTTTCTCCAAAACTTGGCCTCAAGATATGAGAAGCCTCATGACAAATAAAATTATCAGGCTTGTATAAAGCTGAGATTACTTCATAATCTATCTAAGATCTTACACACTTCACAGCACACTGGCTAGGCTACATAGTCATTCCACCACTTTTGGCATTGGCTTCTCTCATTCCCTGCATTTGCTTATATTTTCTGCAATCTTCTAAAATATATTCATTCTACATCATAATTGAGTTTTTTTTTGTTCTAGTGTATTGATTCTGCACTATTTTCTTTTTTTGCAGAAACAGCATTGAAATTTAAGACATGAGTGAAATATTTCTGAGTGCTAATAAAAAGTAAAAATTTCCATTTCCCTTTTAATATCATCATAATTGTCTTCTCCTTGCATAATAACTGTCATATATACATAGTTTCTACAAGTCTCTTATACACTGTACAATACATACATTTTACAATATCATGTTAAATTTATAAAAAAAACAAAAACAATCTTTTTGCATGATAAAAAGTCAACAAACATTTTTGGAAATTAACATGTTGCATTTGATAATATAAAAAATATTAAAGTTGATGTGTAACAATGTTGATATTCAAACTTATATGTCATATTTTTTAAAGACTGTATTAATCATAATAAAACTATACAAATAACATATCTGGTATTCTGATATTACCTCACATTAAAAAGTATACCCTAGTTAACCACATGTTCATTCTTCTGCTTTCTTCTGTTCCCCACACTCAAAACGCACAAAGTCAACAATTTCCAAGTCTTCCTCTTGGATCACTTCTGCAACTGTTTTGGAAGGATCACTCAGGAACTCTTGGTGTATTAACAATGTTTCATCATCAGGGTTGGGAGCTTTTGGGTCTGAGAGATTCCCTACTTCCTTTGGATTCATACCTGGATAGAATCAAAATGTACACAAAATTGCATTAGAAAAATATCATGAAACTTTAAATATTTTGCAAGGTAATACTGGATTCAATTCAGGTGATAAAATGAATACCTTTTTCACTCAGAATCTATACTTAAATAAAAACTCATCTAACATATGAATGAACAAATACATACCAACAATGTGAACACACAGTTGCCGCGCAGCCTCAGTCAACTCTCCAGATGACCGGAGTGCCAAGATTGCTCCAAATTTTCCTACGAGTACATCATCACCTGGTGTACTAGGATGGCTATATCCTATGAGTTGCACCCCAGGTCCACCCACCAGCCGAGTTCCCCGTGCTAAGCTCATATTTTCACCAACACTTCCAATGGCCAGAGCAACAAGATCCCCAAGTTTTTTCCCTTCACTCGTAGGAACATCTTTCATCTGCTCCTGGGACATTAATTCCTGAAAAATGGTATAATACACTGGTCTGATAAGCTGAGAAAATTGTCTTTATGTGTCTTTTTCATGTCTTCTTTATTTGCAGTTCTGCATTTTCATATTGAGTTATTCCCAGTTCTCTAAATCCAAATAAAACATACAAGAAAATTTTACCTTCTTCAGACCATGTTCTAAGAGAGGAGTTGCACCTGATGCACATTCCTTTGCTGCTTGGGACACTAGAGACTTGAACTTTTCATTCCTTGCCACAAAGTCTGTTTCACAGTTAACTTCCACCATGGCTCCAATGTTGTCCTCTATGTGAATTCCAATGAGACCCTGTGCTGTTGTGCGACCAGCCAGTTTTGTTGCTTTTGCCCAACCCTGTGCCTGGGCTTCTGCCTGGAGCCATGTTTCAGCCTACAAAAAAATGTACCAAATCATTGAAAACAAAAAAAATAAAAAATAAAATATAACACCACTGTTAATAGAAGCAACAAATAACTCTCAGAAATAAATTGTGCAATTCAGTTGATGCTCAAAATTGATTGTAATTACCTTTGCAAGATCATTTTCATTTATCTCCAATGCCTTCTTGCAATTGGACATGGAAAATCCAGTCTTCTTTCTAAGCTTAGCTAAGCTGCCCTTGTCAACAGCTGCTAATGTTCGGCACACATGAAAAAGTCGTATACTCCTCATCTGGCTCTGTTGGAGTAAATGTTCATATATGATTATATCTACTTGCTTTTTTAAAAGTAGATCTACTGGTAATATACTTGTAATTAAATTAAATATGTTCATAAGTATATTCC
>BOPN01001851.1:20000-25686 GCA_017312705.2 Penaeus japonicus
CTGTTTGGTAATGAAATATATTATATTTTACAAAACAGACTTCATTATTACTTCCCTGTAACAGCTAAAAGTTCCGTACGTAACGGGCCCTCTATCTGGATAAAGCTTTAAGTCTACAAGTTACCCTGGTAAGCTCTCAAGTGGGTTCGCAGATCTCTCTCTTAAACTATTGAGAGAGAATTCGCATCACACGGTTAATGTTAAACTTACTAAATAAAGTTTGCAAAGCTTCTTTACTGTCGGCGCTATGTTAATGAGTGTAAATGATTTACAGTTGATCTCGGTAAGAGAAATAGATACAGGTTTTACCAAGAAACCTTGAACATGATATCTTGTTTCTCTCGAGGCGTAACCACAAATAAAAGAATGAGGGGGAAATGCAGAGACATACTTTTCAACGTTTTCGAAGCTCCAACCAACTTGAAGCAAGAAATCTTGGTCGAGATTACTCGCCAAAATACGACTTAGGTATCTCACTTCCGAATTCTGATAATTTTTTTTTGTAGAATTCAGGATGAATGAAGATCGTTTAGTTTAGAAATATTTTTTGAATAATAAAAATTATTGCGAATACAATACCAATATACCGCATAACCTTGGAAACAGGAATTTGGCTTTGAATCAAATGTAGTAATAGTGATATCATATATATATATATATATATATATATATATATATATATATATATATATATATATATACATACACATACATATATACATGTATACACAAACACATACATACATACAAGGCAGATGTACGCTGAATAAATCAAACTGCTTCACGGTATTATTATAAGAGCACATTTTATGTTCAGATGATGTACGCAAACTTAAAATACCTGAACTCTTAGAAGCCTTAATTCCCGAATTTATCAATCACAAAAAATAAGTTACTATGAATAACTTTAATAAAAAAAAAGTTGAGTTATCCATCGTACCAAAAATATTCTCACAAAAAAGTTAACCAACCCTAATGCGGAGTTCCGGCAAAGAACGCGTGTTATGTGATGAAAACATGGTAAAATCTACAGCAAAACATTCTTCGGTGACATAATATATTTTCAGCTTATTCAGAATATACTGGAAAGACATTCTTCAGACTTACAAAATATAATATAGTTTCCTGTTAACCTAGATGAAAGAAAACGAAATAATCTCCTAATTCTTACGTACTACAAAAATACAAACGAATAAAATACTAACATCACAATCAAGCTCTAATTTAGACTTCGATAAAATAATAGAGAAGTAAGAGAATGATATGAATGTAAGGAAGCAGACATACATAATTTAAGGAGAATGTTGAAGACACCGATATACGTGAGAGTCAGTCAGGCTGAGGCAGTATTCACTTGTATTCACTCAAAGCCTATTCACTTCTTCCACTTACTAAATAGCAAATATAACCGTAAGCGTTGATAAGTTTGTTGCTTTTCTGTTATAATAAGGAGAATCCAATGAAAATATACTGCTGAGCGTTCCATCCACCACATTTTGTATTCTCGTTATTGTTATTATTTGTTGTTTATTGTTTGTTTTGTTTTGGCTCCGAGCCCATCAACACGCGAGTGAGTCTCTCTCTTTCCTCCCTCCTCTCTCTCTTTCTTCCTAACTCTCTCCTCTTTTTTTATATAATCATGTCGTGACGCAAGTGTGATGCCCAGCCTGAGGTCGGGATGCCAGGCAGAGGCTCGGGGCATGTTGGCACAGTGCCTGGCTCGCACCTTCCCGTGGCACCCCGAGCCAGTGTGCCCTTCGTGGCATGGGCGAGTTCACGTCTCTTGTGCCTTACTCCCCTCGTTTATTCCCAGTTTATTTTCGCGTCTCGTCCTTCCTTCGTGGATTTCCAGTCCAGTTGACCGAGCCTCGCAGCCGTGCCATACGCCCGTCGCTTACTCGGCTGATCTCGTTTATTTCGGCCTAGTTTATTCCGCTGTGCCCCTCTTCCTGGCCAGCATTTTGTGGATTTCGATTTTTCGCTTGCGGAAGAAGACAGTGTTATGTGAATTATTTATATATTTATAGATGATTCTGAAGTGATATCAGGGAGCACGTGGGTTGAAATCAAGGTGAAAATGTGTGTTTTTAATGATTTCTGTATGGTTCAAGTGGATAAAGTTTTATATTGATTTATGTAAAACAAATGTTGGTATTTGATTTGAAAATGGATATTAAAAGGACTGAAGTGATTTGATGAATATCGCAAACAATTTGGGGTTATTTTAAACATGTGATCTTTCAGTAATTGTGCATGAGATGATACAAGGGCATTTACAATTAGTATCATGATTATTGATAATTAGAAATATATTTTTTGAAAGGAAAATCCTCAGATACAATTGTATTTACCATTATACTTGTATAATGTCTGCATTAATTTGGTGTGTTTGTCAGTTGTTTCAGCTAGATGTAGTCTTTCAAAATCTGCCATCTGTACCATAGTAGCTTCAAAGAAATCTGCAATATTCCAACTATTGTTCAAGAAAGAGGAGGAAATACTTAGGTGAAAGTAATTTGTAATGTTTGGATGCCTCTGAGCACAACATTAAAGTAAGGAAGAAAGAAGAAATTCTTTTCGTGATATACCGCTTGTCATTTACTTCAGAAATGAAGTGGTTTCTCTTAATTATTATTTTAAAGGAGATTACAAATACAAATCTGTAATAGATCTTCAGGTGTTGAAGTTATAATTGTAACTGTATGACTGGAATGTAGCTTGAAAGTCTCTGTTGAGGACCATTAGCTCTGATGCTTTCAACAGGGTACTTGTGATTTTAGCTAATAGGGAGCACTAGATTTCCTCTTATTTTGAGTCACATTTAATTTAATTGTAAGTTTGCAGGGATTTGTTGCATTTAGAGATATTTCTTTTTGGATGATATTGTACATTGTAATCTTGAAGAAAAAGTCCTGTTTTTATTTTGAAGATATAAGTCTCTTTCATTATCACTGCAATGCATTTAAAGTAAAGAGCCCATTTTTTAAATCTGTTTCCTGTCTTTTCAAAATACGTTAGTCTTTTTTTCCTGTTGATTTTTTCAATACGTACAGTAAAGTTGCCCATTTTTTCTTCTCTGATTTACATAATTAGTTATTTAATTGATATTAGAGAGCATATTATTCTATCCTATATTCTGGGAAGAACCTTATTTTGATGGTGTTGATTTTCTTGTGTGGTTATTTTAGTGTTAGATAATAAAGTATACTATTTAAGAACCTCTTTACATGTTCTTAACTATTTTTGAAAGATAAAAGTGAAGTGAAGTAGATGAGAATACTTGTTATGGCTCTTTGGAATTATATGGAATCTTGATGGGAAGATTTTGTAGTAGAACTTCAGGAATATTTCATCTAGAAGTCATCACTATATGTATTGAATTATTAACCTATTAGAATTAACTTGTTTATTAACTTGTTTTGATGATTATAAAAAATGCAGACATAGATATTAGGAAATATCTTGAGATACTTTTAATAAAAGGATTATAAATTATTTGAGAGCTATCATGACAAAGTTTATTATTAACTTGTTTTGATGATTATAAAAAATGCAGACATAGATATTAGGAAATATCTTGAGATACTTTTAATAAAAGGATTATAAATTATTTGAGAGCTATCATGACAAAGTTTTAGATGCAGGTAGAGTAGAGTCTTGAGAGTATCATAGGAATAGCGATCTGGTTAGTACAGTGGTTGCGTGCCAGCCTCACATCCCCGTGGTTGACACATCGAGCCCCATCCAAGCTCTTGAGTTTCCACTGTTGCCTGGCGGTCACTGCTGTGGCTGGGCATCGCAGTGGGTAAGGACCAAGCTCAGATTGAGTCAACACTCATTGGTGCACTCTCTTGAGTTAGCACTCACTGACACGGGAGATCGCCATCATATTGATAAGAATGAAAGGCAGTAGAATTACAAATGTACTGAAAATTTAGGTCAGAAATCAAATATATTTATGTATTGTTAGATAAGTCTTCAATAAATCTCTATAGAAAAAGAGTAGTTGCTAATCAGGCAAATGCTGCCCCTCTTCTTTAAGATGTAGCCAGTGTTGAAGCATTTGAGATGAAGAGAAAGTGTTCACCCAAACCTTGCAAGATGTCATATACTTTATGCTAAGTGCTTAAAAGAAAATAATAAGAAAGAAAAATTTAACAAAGGAAATACAAGTGAAAAGTGATTGTTGGTATTGTGAGTGTTGAGAAAATGTGTGCCATGAGGAATAACAAGAGAAACTCACTTCCCTCCCTGAGCATGAACAAGTTCTTTGTGAACAAACGTGCTTCTATGTTTGAGAAACCGGAGGAACCTCCACCCCGAGAAAAGAAAGAATGGAGTCCTTTTGGCCTTGTAGAAACATCCCAGCGGAAGATGGAAGGTGAAGCAACCATGCAAATTGCGTGTGCAACTGACAATGTGTGGTTTTCTACTAATGAACTGTGTTCTGACTATTTAACAAGTTTTTGCCTGATGGTTTTATTATTTTAGGTGTGAAATAGACATTATAACAATGTTTGTACACCAGTGTCCTACTACATGATTAACTAGATTAATTAATTAGCAGTCTGTAATATTAACATTGCACTGATATGTGTTTTCCTTGTGTGCAAATAGAGTTACCATATATTATCTTACATTTTTTAATCTTCTGTGTCTCATTTACTTAACATTTAGCATTTCTAATAATTGTCATTACAGCAGTTATGACATATTTTTTATATACAATTTAATGGTATCTGTTATATGATAGATCACTTCTATTAGGTCTACCACATCTGCAACATTTATAGTGCCAGTACTAAAAAATTTATTATCTGTGAATTTCCTATGAAATCTACTCTTCAGGTAGAGTAGTTTTAGTCCATGGAAAGGAACAGTGGTAATAATTTTGGCTTAGAAAGCTGGGGAGGGCATAAAAAATAACAGGAAAATTACAAGTTAAATAATGGGACTTTAACAATAGATTTTAGAAATATTTTTGTATTTATTTTCATGGGGACTTTTAACTACAACAACCTCCCTTTTAATGGGGTTATTTAGAGGTTCCATGAGAATGGAATAGCAGTCTCTATGCCTACAGTGCACTAGTAAAAGATGATTTGGCAGGAGAGAATTTGGACTGGTTGCTCATTTGATGATAAGTAGCCGTGGAGGTCTTGAAGCTCTGTCTTACCAGATTATCTATATTTTTTGGTCTTTAGCCATAGCATTGGCAGCCCAGAAGCTCAGTCAATTGCTGTGTCTCATTAAATTCTGCTGATATCATTACTAAAGTAGATGTCTTAGGACTAAAGCTACTTTGTCTTGAAAATATACATCAAATGCAATCTAATGATAACAAATTTGTTAGTATTGGGCACCAACAGCTTTTGTATAGATTTATTATGGGTGTCATTCTGGAATTTCTGTTCATCTGGCTTTGTCTCCCCCCCCCCCCCCATCTCTCTCTCTCTTCCCCCATCTTTCTCCTTCTCTCACCCTATCCCTCTTCCTTTTTCACTCTCTCCCTCTTTCTCCCTCTACCTCTCTCTCCCTCACACCCTTCCTTTACCTCTCTCTCCCTCACTCCTTCCCTCTTCCTCTCTCTCCCTCTATCTCTCTCTCTTCTCTCTCCCCCCCCCCCTCTCTCTCTCTCTCTCTCTCTCTCTCTCTCTCTCTCTCTCTCTCTCTCTCTCTGTCTTTC
>BOPN01001851.1:35786-38286 GCA_017312705.2 Penaeus japonicus
GATAAAAGAAAGAATGCAAAAAAGAAAGGAAAAGCCACTTGAAGGGAGAAGGAGAGTTAGGATAGAAAGAAGGAAAGAGAACAATAAATGGGAAGTGTGAAGGAATGAAAGAAAATGGGAAGAAATGCCATAAAAAGCATGAGTATTTTTTTTTCTTAAAGGAAGATCAGAAGTTTGTGTACAGTGTAAATTTGAGTGATTTCTTAATATTTATATATTATAATTGAACTGATGCATTATACATTGTAGAAGAAAATTAACTCATCTGTTTGTTACTCTATCAAGTTTTTGATGTATTAATATTCTTTGATTTAGATTGAAGCTCATAAAGCATGCAGTTAGTTACATGCAGTATATATACTTCACATCCCTGTTAATGTGTGATGATGGGAGTTCATATGCAGTAATGACTATTAGAAATACTCAACAGTAGCTCATTTTATAGCATTAATAATTTATTTACAGCCTCAGGACCTGAGAAGGAACCAAAAAATGGTAAATATGATTTAATTTGTTTTGGGTCTTGAGTTACAAGGTAAGATTTTAAACACATATTTTTGTGACATAAGAGAGTACTTTTTAATTTTTATCATACATTTTTTAAATTGTAGATAAGTATTTATTATTTTTTCATAAGATGTATGAATACAGTAGTAAATTTTATAATATTTTGTAGTTTCTCACTGTAAAATTAGATGATTTCTTTTATATGAATGTTGAGATACAGTTCTATTTTTGATCTCTACTCCTTTACTACTGTTATATTAGCCAGAAGGTATAGAAGTTATAAACAGACTATTAAAGGATATGTTTTGAAATGGAGATATATTTTACATTGTATTTACTCAGAAATAAGTAATCTAAGAGCAATACAGCATGGTAAATGGAAACTGAAAGGTATCCATAGCCTTTTGTGTTTTTGGGAATTAGTGGACAAGCTTACAAGGCAACTTGCTGTAGATATCCTATTATGAGAATGGTAATTAGATAAAGGCCAGGTTCCTGGCAGGTGGGAATATGTTTACAGTTGGAGGGTTGTTCTGCTATTGATTTTAGGTTTGTGGTCCTTGAGTTGTTATGGTGCTGTTGTTGGTAGTAGTGCTGATAGTGGTGCAGTGATGACACCAAGCAATATGATTTTATGAATGTAATAATGTAAGTGATAGAGGGAATATTTGCATGGTGTTGATAATACAGCATCTCAAATATTAATGGAAATGATGCAGATAATGGTGTTGTGATGCTGAGGAAAATTAATGATGGGAATGATAATCAAGTTAAGGATAGTATTAATTTTAGTAAAAAGTTACAATGCCTATAAGGTAGTTGTTAACAAGAGAAAAACAAATGCAATAACTGTATCAGAAAAAAAAGAATTGCCTCTGCCACTACCATTGCCACTACCACTACCACTATTGCTATTACTACCACTACCACTGCCAATACCACTACCACTATTGCTATTACTACCACTACCACTATTGCTATTACTGCCACTACCACTATTGCTATTACTACCACTACCACTGCCAATACCACTACCACTATTGCTATTACTACCACTATTGCTATTACTGCCACTACCACTATTGCTATTACTACCACTACCACTATTGCTATTACTACCACTACCACTGCCACTACACAATCACTTTTGCTATTACTACCACTACCACTATTGTTATTACTACCACTGCCACTGCCACTACTACAATCACTTTTGCTATTAATACCACTACCACTGCCACTACACAATCACTTTTGCTATTACTACCACTACCACTATTGTTATTACTACCACTGCCACTGCCACTACTACAATCACTTTTGCTATTAATACCACTACCATTGCCACTACACAATCACTTTTGCTATTACTACCACTACCACTCTTGTTATTACTACCACTGCCACTACTACAATCACTTTTGCTATTAATACCACTACCACTATTGCTATTACTACCACTACCACTTGCTATTACTACCACTACTACAATCACTATTGCTATTACAACCACTACCACAACCACTACTGCAGCCACTACCATTAAAACTAACTTCACTTCTACCTCCAACATACTATTACCACGAACACTTCCTCTACTGCTACTCCTACTAAAACTGTCACTGCCATTATCATGAACATTGCTAATAATACCATCAGTGCCATTAACACACTCTTACTCTTTTTCTTTCTCTTACTCTTAATTTTACTTTTACTATTACTCTTACTCTTACTCTTACTCTTACCCCTACTCTTACTTACTCTTACTCTTTCTTACTTGTACTCTTCTTACTCATTAACCATTACTAATACTACTATAATAGTAATGTCAATACTACTACCACTACCATTCCCACTACCATTACTACTACCACTACTACTACCATTGTTACTACCACCACTGCTCCTTCTATTACCACTACCACAACCATTACCATTAAAACACCCACTCCTATTCCCATTCCCACTCCACTACCACTTCTATTCCCACTGA